>JAQZBX010012368.1:0-41320 GCA_029593785.1 Cabassous unicinctus
ATGACACAACATTAACATAATTGAAGGAAGAAATAGATATTCTATAATAATAGTAGGAAACTTAAAACATCATTTCAATACTTTCAATAGTTTTTAGACTATCTAGACAGATGATCAGTAAGGAAATACAGGACATGAACAGCACTAGAAACTAACTAGTCCTAACAGCTATAACTAAATTCTCCACCCAGCAACATCAGAATGTTCCTTATTCTCAAGTGTATGTGAATTATTCTCCAAGATATGTCATACATTAGGTCTCAAAACAAATTTCAACTGAAGATTGGAATCAGACCTAGTATCTTCTAAGACCAAAATGGAATGAAGCTGGAAATCAATAACAGAAGTGAAACTGGAAAACATATAAATATGTGGAAATTTAACAACAAACAAACAACAAATGGGTCAAAGAAGAAATCACAAAGGGAATTTGAAAGTTAATAGAAATGAATGAAAATGGAAACACAACATATCAAAATATATGGGATACAAAGAAAGCAGCATGCAGAGAGAAATTCAAGCTGTAAATATCTACATTTAAAAAAGAAGAAAGCTCCCAAATCAATAACCTAACTTCACACCTTGAGGAACTGGAAAAAGAAGAACAAATTAAACTGAAAGTTAACTGAAGGAAAGAAATAAGAAAGATTAGGGTAGAAATAAATGAAATAGAGAATAAAAAAATAATTTAGAGTCTCAGTAAAACCAAAAGAATGGTACTTTGACAAACCTTAACTAGACCGACAACAAAAAGAGAAGATACAAATAAGTGAAATCAGAAACCGTGGGAAGCTGCCCTCAGCATCTGCTTTATCATAGCCATTCTTAGAACTGGCATTTGGCCAAATGTCATTGCGCATGTCCCGCACTAAGTTTCTATCTCCCCGTACTCGCTACATCTTTTCTTGTAAATCTGCTGACCAGGCTGTAGTTTGTTACCTAGCAACTTGCTGACGTCCACATCAGATGACCCCTCCTCCTTCAGAGTATATATACCCTGCCTTTTCAATAAACTTTTGCAGCTTGATCAGAATCCTGTCTTGCTGTCATTATTCGTGTCTCTTGTCCCCCCAATTCCCACTCCCTCTTTCAGGTTCTGGTTCGACTGACGCACGGGCCGGGTCAAGAAACAAAAAAAAGTCATTGCTATTGATCTAACAGAAATAAAAAAAGATTATAAGAAAGTACTATAAACAATAGTACCTCACCAGCAAATTCGATAATGTATATAAAACAGCCAAATTCTTTGAAACACACAAATCACCAAAACTGACTCAAGAAAAAGAGAAAATCTCAACAGACTAATAACAAGTAAACATATTGAATCAGTAATCATAAACCTCCCAAAAAAGAAAGTCTGAAATAGATCACTTCACTGATGACTTCTACCAAACATGGAAAAGTTTGAGAAGTCAGTCCTTCTCAAACTTTTCTAAAAAAATTTAAGAGCAGGGAACACTTTCTAACTCATTCTTTGAGGTCAGCATTACTATAATATCAGAGGCAGGTAAAGACATTTTAAGAAAAGAAAAATTCAGACCAAAGGCCTTTATAAATATGATGCAAAAATCCTCAAAAAATGCTAGAAAACTGAACCTAACAGCATATCAAAAGGATTATACACCATAACCAAGTGGGATTTATCCCAAGAATGCAAGTGTGGGGCAACATCATAAAATTAATCATAATATACCACATTATTAAAATGAAGGGAAGTAAAAGAAAAAAAAGATCATTTAAATTGATGCAGAAAAGGCATTTGACAAACACCCTTTTCATGATTAAATAATTCAGAAAACTAGGAATACAAGGAAACACTCTCAATTTGATAAAGGTCATTTATAAAAGTTTCAGAGCTGACATCATATGCTGTGGTGAAACACTGAAAGCATTCCTCTAAGATCATGAACAAGACAAGGATGCCTTGCTTTTATCACTGCTATTCAACATTGTAATGGAAGTACTAGCCAGAATAATTAGGAAAATGCAGTTTGATTAAATTTTATTTGTTAATATAAATTGTATTTGCTCCTGTATATTGAGAAGTAAAAGTAAAAATGAAAAACTTCATACTTCATAAATAGCTGATTATAAATTTAATTTTTTTTCATTACAAAGTGGAAAAGATGAATTAAAACTATTTATTGACAGATGATATGATCCTATAGTGAGAGAGAAAGAGAGAATTCCATTGAATCCACAAGAAAGCTATTAGAGCTAATAAACAAATTTTAATAAACAAAAAAAATGGTGGTTTATAAGAGCAACACATAAAAATCGGTTGCATTTGTAAATACCAGCAATGTACCATCCAAAAAGGAAATCAAGAAAACTATTTTATTTACATTACCTTCTAAAAACAATAAAATATCTAGTAATAAACTTAACTAAAAAGGCGAAAGACATGTACACTGAAAACAACAATACATTGCTGAAAGAAATGACAGAAGACCTTATAAGTGGAAAGGTAATCCATGCTCATGAATCAGAAAATTTATTATTAAGACATCAGTACTATCTAACAAGATCTACAGATTCAACACAACCTCTATCAAAATTCAAGCATACATTTTTTTGCAAAAATGGAAAAAACAATCCTCAATCATGTCAATTTGCTGCCCAATCAACAAGCAGATTTATAGACTGGAGGTGAGTTCACTAGCGGAAACCAGACTAGATCAGGTGACCCAGATGCTTCAGCTGATGTTAGCGGAGCTGTTCAGTTAGTCCAACAATTAAAAATATTAAAATCCTCATGTAGCAAAGCACTGAAATTTTATGTTTGTTTTTGTTACGCATCAATAGCTAAATTGTACAAAACCTAGGATTGTCATGAATACAAATTCAAGTTATAGACAGCTATTTCTGAAGTGTGCAGTTTTTAATTTTCATTTTTTATTGTCTTAATATTTTGAGAGTAAATAAAATTTATATTAACAAATAAAATTTAACCATACCATATTTGCACTTTATAATGTATGATTGAATGACTAAGTGTTGAATAGCTCTTACTTTATTATATTTTACTCTAAAGTATCTTCATTCACTTCAAGATACAAATTTTTAGAATATCACTATGAACCCATTTTGAATTACTTCAAAAGAATGGTATATTTCCCTGAGCAACTACATGGTCATGTGTACTAACTGAGAAGTCTTTACATGCAAAAGTCTGAGTGTAGAGGCAATTTAAATGCCCTGAGATTTAATTGTTACTTATGATTTTACAGATAATTTACAAAACTTTAAACAGATGTTGAGTAGATCAATCAACTGGGAGTTTCATTAGACAAATGTACTGCTTTGCTTTTTGACATTGGAATTTGAATAATTAAAACTAGTAGAAGACTTGGATATTTCCCCACATGACTCTTGAAAATGATTAAGTAAATTTTTACCAACTTTACATTTTGTGACAGCATAAGCTTTTTTGATTAATTTCTGGATGGTCTCCTTCACATCTTTGTTCCTGAGGCTGTAGATCAGAGTGTTCAACATGGGGATAACCATTGTGCAAAACACAGAAGTCACCTTGACCATGAGCCCGAGCTTTTGGAATTAGGAACAGAATAGAGAAAAAAGATGGTTCCATGGAAGATGGTAATGGCAGTTAGGTGTGAGGCACATGTGGAAAAGGCTTTGTAGTACTCCCTAGTTGAGGTCATCTTCATGATAGTGATAAAAATGAAAACATAGAAAGTAAAAATGATCATCAGGCTGCTTATTTCATTGAACGTGGCTATGACTAAATGGTCATCTGGTTAATGTAGGAGTCAGAGCAGGACACAGCAAGAATTGCAGCATGCTCACAGACAACATTATTTATGATATCATTTCTCTTGAAAGATAATTCCAATAGAAAGTAGGTATTAGGGAAGACACTATATCCCAAGAGTATGAGAAACAGACCAAAAAGCAACATAATTTCTGGGACATTACAACCATGTAGAGCAGAGGGTTACAAACCCCCACAAACCGGTCATACACCATCACTGCCAACATGAGTGTTTCCATCACTGTACATACACGTGCAAAGAAGAAGTGCATGATGCATGCTGTGAAAGAGATGGATCTGTCTTTCATGACCAAGTTTTCTAAGAGTTTGGGTGTAACTACTGTGGAGTAATAGAAATCAAGAAAGGACAAGTGGCTGAGGAAAAAGCGCATGGAGGTGTGGAGTTTAGGATTGATCCCAATGACAATCATGCAGAGGATCCCCACCACAGTGATGGTGTACATAGATGGTCAGGAAAATCAGGAAGAGGGGCACCTGGAGGTCCGAGTATTCTGAGAAACCCAAGAAATCGAATGTGGCTCCAGCACTCGGGTTTCCTTGGTTACTGTGGAAAAAATAGGAAAATTGATCCAGAGTAGCAAAACTTAAATTAGCAGGATAAGATGAGGAAATTTGAAAGGCTTAGTCAGTCTCCATTAATAATGCTGTAGTTTACACTTGGTTGGCTCTGTCTCATTGTTTCAAAAGTTAGAACT
Organism: Cabassous unicinctus; assembly: GCA_029593785.1. Lineage (NCBI taxonomy): Eukaryota > Metazoa > Chordata > Mammalia > Cingulata > Chlamyphoridae > Cabassous > Cabassous unicinctus. Next base: position 4,492 of record JAQZBX010012368.1, read on the forward strand.
TAATAGCACAAGTTTACAGTGAATACAATCTGTATGAGTGGGTTTTTTAAGATAAACATTATGAGCAGAACCTACTTTATTTCAAATAATCAGACTCATTATCACCAGAGGCTGGTAGCTTCTGGAGAACAGCAATCTGGCTCTTACATTAATCTGAGTTTAGTAAAATAATACTTGCATTGGAGGAAATATACACCATGAAAATCCCTACCTCACCTCTTAAGCTAACAGAAAATTAATTAGAAATTTTAAATAAATTTTAAAATGTTAACCACCCAGTAAAATGGTCCAAGTACAATTTTCTTGGTTGTTTCATTTTCCTTTTCTGTTCTATCCTCATGGCTTGTAACCCAATACAATCTAGAGCTAGTTCAAAAAAGAAAACTGAACTGGTTCACTCATATTAAACTAATTTCAAAAAGTTTAAAAAGTCATTCTCCATTCAATCATATATCATTCATAAACAGGTGCTCTCTCCAAAATATGATTATGATGGCAGTGATAAAAATAGTTGAAGCAATACTTGAAACAAAAGCCCTTATTTTTCCTAAAGTGGCAAATTACAATGCGTAAGCAACAACCATTAAGAACTCTAGGAGTACTGGACTCAATGCATAAATTTCAGGCTGCAGCAAAAATACATTCTGCCATTCTGAATCAAGTTTAAGCTTTGCCAAGGACAAGTGTCAGGCTAAAGATCCATCACAAATAAGACCATAACATTCCTGGTTCCACTAGGACAGAATTCTCAGGCATGAGCACTTTGTTACCATTAATATGTGCAGTTGAATGGGATCATTGTGTGCATTTGATGTTGTTCACAATCTTTCTCTCTAATGGGGGTCAAATGTGTACACATGTGGAGTTTGTACATACCAGGAGTGTGTGGAACTTCTGGAAGTCACAAGGAGCAGACGTCAAATGTATGCCTGAATTCTCAGAGAAGACCTCCCCCCTCTAGATTTCATGAAAAGAAGAGAAATTGGAATCTTCAGATTCTTTCTAAACCTGGTAGCCCATCAAACACATTCTGCATTATGTGCTCACGGCCTTGTCCCTATAATTTTGTATCTATCAGATTAGTCATTCAATGAAGCCCAGAGATACTTGGATATCCTTAAGCACCCATTTGATAATCTTAATATGAATCTGTTCCTCACTCTTCCTGACACATCCTCTACTTCTGCTCATCAACTGGCATTATACCACCAGGATGGATGTCATTTGAAAAAAGGAAGAATTAATACATAACACCTTCATCCCTGTCTTTATCAAACTAAGTGGATATTTTGGCAGTTTGGTCAATACATGGACTTGTCTCCTGGAAATATTATTGGAACTCAATCTTTTCATTCTAAAGTGAAAACAAAACAATAAATGTATCAACTCACCTAATAACAGAAGCACTTGAGTGACTCATTTACTGAAGATTCTTTGGCTAAGATTAATGAAACCCAGAAATGTTCCTGCTTAATATTCAATTAATATAAATAGACCTGAATATAAAAGCAGGAGTGTGCTGTGTACTTCTTAAATGACTTTGAAACAACCTATTAGAAAGCCCAGGGAGAACTGAGAAAGGCAGACCTAAGAGTTGAACCCTTGCACCAACCATTACAGAAATATGCTATTAAGGCTTTGGGGATGTGTACCCTAGAGAACGTAATTGAAGTATTCCCTTGTAGGGCACAATTCAAGCAATTAAATATAATGATGCCCCATGAGACATCTTGGCTGTATATTATTTGTTCTAAAGCCCTGGCAGGATGAAAACCATCAATTTAACTCCATTTCTCTTTTTAAATAAACTGAGTCACACTGAATAAAGAAATGTGAAAGGGATATTTAATTATAAATCAACAACCCAGAGATAGTATTATCATTCTTTGTTGTTTTTATTTTTTCTTATTAAAATATAGTTATGTTCTAGGTATAGCTTAAACAAAAAGTTATATTGTATAGTTTTCTTTGTTAATTAGCAATATATAGCAAACTTCATTCCCCATTCATATAATTGGTTTCCTTAACAGAAAAAAGAATTGTATTTATCTTCTAAATATGGGCACTGTGCTTTCAGATGTGTATATTTATTATTAAATCTGAAAAAGAAATGGTCTATATGTGTTCTAAGAAAATAAAGATTTATTGAAAGGATAATATATTTATGAATTCTGGTAACTCTATTCTTCATGCCTTAACAGATTCAAATAAAAAATACTTGTGACTACATGCAAGTTTATTCCTAATTGGTACAATGTGCAAAATGCATTTCAGATCATTGAGTAGTCTGCTCCATACAGTGATATAGGGACTGAGTCTCCTTCCAGCTTGTTGCACCATTGTCACAGGCTTCTGGGGTTGAGGTTCTCTTCTGCAAGAGAAAATACAATTTAAGAACCATCACATAAATGCGTATTCAGTGAAGGTAAACCCCATTGAGGAGGACCTCACATAGCACATAAGTGAAAACATGGCCAAGAGATGTAGTCATTAGATTCAAGAACATTGCACCTGAAGAACTACAGAGAAAAAAAAAAGTGCAAATTACTTAAAATGAGGACTTTAAATAGGTATATGTAGATACAGATTTTATGAAGCTAGACAGTATGAACAAAGCCCTTAATTATTTGGAAAAGATATAAATGGAAGTCCTGTAAATGAATAATAGCATCATCAATATTAGCATCATGAAAAATCAATGAGATGGGGATCCATGATGGCAGAATAGGGAATGGCAGGCTGTACTCTTCTGGAAACTTCAGGAAAGTAGGCAGCCTTGCCTGGCATAAAGGAAGCCACTGGACAATGAAGAGGGTAGATGGAGAGGGGGCAGTACAGATGGTTTCAGGTAGATGGAAGCCAGGGAGTTGATCCTCCTGGCAGACTAGTATGCAGCTGGCTCTGAGAGTGAGGAAAGCCTCCCCTCCCCCCTCAAGGAGTAGGTGTTCATGTCAATGTCCATCAGGCTCAGGAGTGGAGAAAACTGCAGGGCAATCAGTTGTGGGGGCTGCGACACAGCTGGCTCGGGGAAGAGCGGAGCAGGGAAGGGCGCAATCAGCAGACAGACTGGGGCCAAGTCAGCTTGGGGAAGAAAAGAGCCACCAGTCAGTTGGGTGTCAAGCTGGTGGCCAGTCAACTTTTGAGGGGAGGGAAGCCATGGGTAACTGGGAGTGCTGGCTGGCACCTAGCTGTCTCAGGGGTTAATGGGAGCAGAGGGGATATGATTGGGTAGGTGACCAGCTTCCAGCCAGCTCCAGGGAAAAGGAAAATCTCTGTCCTGCACCTAACTCATTCCAAGGAGAGTGGAGGGAGGAGGAGATCAGGCAGGTTAGGTTGATATGCACCCAGCCAGCCTTGAGGATAGAGAAGCCAAGGGAGTCATATCATGGGCTGAGAGGCAAAAGGAACCGAGCCAGCACACCTGAGAAAAGGCGATGGGGGATGAGACCAGGAGGGATAACACATACCCAGTGTCTCCTGGGGAGGAGTCTTGGGCAAACAGGCTTGGGAAGGGGAACACAGAGAGAGGATTTTTATTTGTTTGTTTTTTGCCCCTCTCTTTCCTTTCAGGTACCTGGGGAGAGGCTGGCCAAAGGGGTGACTGATTGGCTGACACTGCAGCTTAAGACTGTTGTGGGAGTCATGTTTACTTATTTATTTATATTTATTTTTATATGTTTTCCTTCTTTTTCCTCTTTCTTTCTTTGTCTTTGCCTTTTTTCTTTCATTTTTTCCTTTTCCTTTTTTTTCTTCTTCCTTTCTGCCTTCTCTTGTTTTGTCTTCATTTTTTTCTTGTCTTCCTATTTGTCTGGTCCTTTATTCTATTTTATCTTAAATATCTTGTTTCCTTTTTTCACCTTTCTAATTTTTATTCTTTTTTACTATTTTATCCTTTTATTATTTATTTTTCTGCCTCTTTTTTTTTGTTCTTTCTCCTTCCTTCTTTTTCTTTTTCTCTTCTCTTTTTTTTCCTTTTTGTGTACCTAATAATTTTTCAGTTGAACACAGATAACTAAAAAGATATAGAATAAGTGGAACCAAGTGTTAAGAAAACCTTTAACACAAAACCAAACAAAAATAAAACCCTAAACTAGAAAGAGAACCTAACCAACTGAAAAAGTCCATCAAGATAAAAAGATGCCCAGACATCAGTGAAAAATCACAAGCCATACTGAGAAACAGGAAGCCATGTCCCAGTCTAATGAACAATTTAAAAAGCAAGAGGAAATGTACAATGTGTAAAAACTAATCAAAGATATTCAAACAAATATCCTTAATCAATCCAATAAAATGAAGGAAGAGATAAAGGATATCAAGAAGATGTTAGGGAAACATGCATAAAAAGACAACAGCTCTTACAGTGATTAAGGTATAATGCAAGAAATTAAAAATACACTAGAAGCACCTAACAGCATATTTGAACAGGCAGAGGAAAGAATTGGCAATGTTGAAGATAGGACATCTGAAATCACGCAGATAGAACAGATAGACAAAAAAATGTGGGAGAAGATCCAGCAAGAACTCAGAGAATTGAATAACAACACAAAACTCAAAAACATACACATTATGAGCATCTAGGGGAAGAAATGAAGGGAAAGGGGCAGAAGGAGTGTTTGAGGAAATAATGGCCAAAAATTTCCCAACTCTTATGAGGGACATGGATGTCACATCCAGACAGTGCAGCATACTTTAAGCACAATAAATCCTAGCAGACATACTGCAAGGCACATACTTATCAGATTGTCAAACACTGAAGACAAAGATAGAATCCTGAAAACAGCAAGAGAAAAGATATCCATCACATATAAGGGAAGCTCAATAAGATTTAGTGCTGATTTCTCATCTGAAACCATGGAGGTGAGAAGGCCATGGTATGTCATAATTAATGTGCAGAAAGAAAAAAAAAAAACTGTGACCCAAGAATTCTGTATGCAGCAAAATTGTCTTTCAAAATGAAGTAGAGTTCAATCTATTCACAAATAAACAGAGATTGAAAGTATTTGTCAACAAGATACCTGCCCTTCAAGAAATACTAAAAGGAGATTCTCAGGTTGAAAGGAAAAAAACAGAAGAGAGAAGGTTGGAGGAGAGTATAGAAAGGAAAATTATAAGTAATAATAACTCAAAGGATAAAATGAGAAATAAAAATAAAATTTGACATATATAAGCATAAAGAAAAAATGGCTACAATAAGTACTTTCTATACAGTAATTTCATTGAATGTTAATGGATTAAACTCTCCAATCAAAATACACAGATTGTCAGAATGAATAAGGTAATATGACCCATATATATGCTGTCTAAAAGACCCACAAATAGGTTGCAAGTGAAAGGTTGGAAAATGATTTTTCACACAAACATTAACCAGAAAAGGCCAAGAGTAGCTAAACTATATCACACAAAATACAGTTTAAGTGCAAAGCTGCTGTAAAAGACAAAGAAGGAAATTATCTATTAAGAAAAGGGGCACTATACCAAGAATAAAGAACAATCATAAATATTTATGCACCTAACCAGGGTGCTCCAAAATACATGAGGCAAATACTGGCAAAAATAACAGGAGAAATAGATGTCTCTACAATCATAGTAGGAGACTTCAAGACATCGTTATTACATTAGACAGAATATCTTGACAGAGTCACAATAAAGAAACAGACATCTCAAATAATATGTTACAGGAACAAGACCTGATAGATATGTACATAACATTGCACCCAAATACAGTGGGATATATTTTCTTCTTGTGCGCTCATTGATCATTCTCCAGGGTAGACCACATGCTAGGTCATAGAACAAGTCTCAATGAATTTAGAAGGATTGAAATTATACAAAGCACTTTTTCTGATCACAATGGAATGGCCCTGAAAATTAACAAGTGAAAAATAACCAGAATAGGCACAAATACATGAAAGTTAAACAACAGATTCTTAATCAATCAGTGGGTCAGGAGGAAATTGCCAGAGAAATCAGTGACTACCTGGAAGTGAATGAAAATGAGAACACAACATATCAAACTTTATGGGATGCAGCTAAAGCACTGCTGAGATGGAAATGTATAGCTATAAATGACTAAATTTAAAGAGAAGAAAGTTAAAATCAAAGACCTTACTGCTTACCCCGAGGAACTAGACAAAGAACAACAAACGAATCCCAATGCAAACAGAAAGAAGGAAAAAAAAAAAAGATTAGAGAAGAATTAAGTTAAATAGAGAATTTTAAAAAATAGAATTAACAAAACCAAATGTTGGTTCTTTGGGAAGACTAGCTAGACTAACAGAAAAGATGCAAATAAATAAAATCAGAAATGAAAGAAGTGATATCACCACTGATCCCATGGAAATATAGACCATCATAAGAGGATACTTTGGAGAATTGTTTGCCAACAAGATGGACAATTTAGATGAAATGAATGAATTCCTAGAAACACAGGAGCAACCTACATGGATGGAAGAAGAAATAGAAGAACTCAACGGATAAATCACAAGTAGTGAGATTGATTTAGTCATCAAAAAACTCCCAATCAAGAAAAGCCCAGGACCGGATGGCTTCACAGGCAATTTCTACCATCATTCCAGAAAGAACTAATACCAATCTTACTCAAACTCTTCCAAAAATTGAAGAGAAGGGAATATTATCTAACTCATTCTATGATGCCAACATCACAGTAATACCAAAGTCACAGATGCCAAAAGAAAAGAAAACCACAGACCAATCACTCTAATGAACTTAGATGTAAAAATCCTCAACAAAGTTGTTGCTAATCAAATCAAACAACACATAAATGAAATTATAAACCATGATCAAGTGGGTTTTATCACAGGTATGCAAGGATGATTCAACATAAGAAAATCAATCTATTTAATCAACCACATTAACAGATCGAAGGAAAAAAACCACAGGATCATCTCTATAGACAAAAAAAGGCATTTAACAAAATAGAGTATCCTTTCTTGATAAAAAACATTTTGAAAGATAAGAATAGAAGGAAATATCCTCAACATGATAAATGGCTGTGGCAGTTTGATATTGTTTATGAATTCTAAAAATAGATATTGGATTATGTTTGTAAACTTGTCTATCCCTCCAAGCATATAAGATTATATTGAATTCAGAGGTTTCACTTTCACTTGATTAAATTATGACTAGGGCTTTGATTAGGCAATGTCAGTAGGATACCAAGTCCCTGCCCCCTTGGTGAGCAGGGAACTCACAGAGAAAATGACATGGCAGATACAACAGAATTAGTTGGGATTTTTATCCTAGAGCCTGGGAAGTAAACACCTAGAGAAGCAGATACGTGTGGAAGGAAAGAGGCTCAACTGGACTCAAAAGAGGCTCTGGGAAGAGAGATGAGTCATTTGCCTGATACTCTACAGCTGGTCTTGTGGAGTTAGCAGAGGAATTGAGCCCAGAGAGAAATGAGCCCCGGGAAATGAGAAACAGAGGAAGCCTGAGCACTTGCAGACTTTGGCAGCCATCATGTTCCAACACATGGAAATAGACTTTGGTGATGGAAGTAACTTATGCTTTATAGCCTGGTAACTGTAAGCTTCTACCCCAAATAAATACCCTTTATAAAAACCAACCAATTTCTGGTATTTTGTATCAGCACCCCTTTGGCTGATTAATACAGAATTTGGTAGCAGGAGTGGGATCATACTTTTGCAATTACCAAAATGGTGTAATGGTTTTATAAATGAGTAAGGGGTATTTTTTGAAGGAATTGTGAAATGTTTGGTAGAAAAGACCTACAGTGCTTTGAAGAGACTGATGATAGTAATATAGATTCAAAAGAGACTTTTTTATGAGGCCTTAGAAGTAAATTATGAAACTATTATTGGAAACTGGAGGAAAAGCAATCCATGCTTTAAAGTTGCAGAAAACTTAGCAAGATTAACTCTTAGTGTTTTATGGAAAGGAGAATTTGAAAATGGCGAGCCTGGGCATTTAGCTGAAGAAGTTTCCAAAGTAAACTCAGAAAATGTGGCTTGGCTTCTCCTTGCAGTTTATAGTGAAATACTAAAAAAGAGAGATAAACTGAGAACTAAACTGTTGGGCGCAAGGAAAACAGAAACTGATTCCAGAACTTCCCAATCTCTGGGAAATCAAGCTCCCAGATGATAGTGCCCCATTTGAGGACTTAACTAACTTGGAACTTGTAAATCTGCATTGAAAATACAGTTATCTAGGAAAGATTTTTGGAAAGTCTTACGGTCTGATAGGTTGGATCCCTGCTTCTTGCATGCTAAACCAAAAAGCTTTTTGAGAGAGCTGTATGAAAAAAACCACTGTCAGCTTGGACCAAATGGGACATGAAAGGGAGAGACTGAAGGAGAAACAAGCTTTAAGAGGAAAACCATGGAAGCTGAGATCTGGAATTAAGGCATCACGTTGGGCCAAGAAAGGAACCCCACACATGTATACAGAGAGGGTGAGTTTGCCCCAGCAGTTGAAGAGAGTAAACGTTTCCACCTGATGTTTGGGGATAGTTTTAGTACCCTAGGGTACAGAGAAAGTGGAGCACATTCCCTAAGGATTAGGGAGGTTAATTCACCATCCCATAGGTCTGAGAGGGGTTGACCTGTACCTCATGGATTAGAGAAGACCAGGTCATCTACTCGTTGATCTGAAAGGATTAAGCCTGTATGCCAAAGGTTAGGGAAGATGTTGTCTTAAGTTCATTGTTCTGGGGGGGAGGTAAGACCCTAACCCAAAGATTGGGTAAAGTGTTACAATCACCCAGTGCTCTTGAGGATAATGTCTCGAGCCTGGTTGACACTCAGATGCTTGATGAGGGTGGAACTAAGAAAATGGCTATTGGGCAAGCCTGGACAAAGGGTGGGTCATTATGAGGCACCAGGGAGTAGAAACCATCTCTTAAGAATGACTCTCAGACTTTGACATTATAACTATTATAAAAATTATAACTAGGCTTTGATTGGGCCACATCTGTAGGACATCCAGTCTCTGTCCCCTTGGTGGGCAGGGACCCACATAGAAAACAACATGGCAGAGAACACAGAGTTAGTTGGACTTTGATCCTGGAGCCTGGGAAGTAAACACATAGAGAAGCAGATACGTGTGGAAGTAGAGAAGGCTCAATTGGACACAAAAGAGGCCCTGGGAAGACAGACAAGCCATTTCTCTAAGACTCTATAGGTGGCCTTGTGGAGTGAGCAGAGGAGCTGAGCCCAGAGAGAAATGAGCCCTGGGAAGAGAGGAACCCAGGAAGCCTTAATCCTTGCAGATGTCGGCAGTCATTTTGCTCCAACACGTGGATATAGACTTTGGTGAGGGAAGTAACTTTTGTTTATGGCCTGGTACCTATAAGCTTCTACTTCAAATAAATACCCTTTATAAAAACCCACCGATTTATGGTATTTTGCTTCAGCACCCCTTTAGCTGACTAATACAAGGGCATATATGAAAAACTCACAGCTAACATCATACTCCATGGGGAATGTTAAAATTTTCCCTATAAGATCTATATCAAGACAGGGATGCCCATTGTCACCACTCTTATTTAACATTGTATTACAAGTACTTACTTGAGTGCTTAGGCAAGAAAAAGAAATAAAAGGCATCCAAATTGGAAAGGAAGAAGGAAAAATTTAACTATTTGCAGATGTCATGTTCCTATATGTAGAAAGCCCTGAAAAGTTTACAATAAAGCTTCTAGAACTGATAAAGACATTCAATAAAGTGGCAGGATATATGAGCAACATGCAAAAATCAGTAATATTTCTGAACAATAATAATGAGCAATCTTAGAAGGAAATTGAAAAAAATTTCCATTTACAATTAACAACTAAAGGAATCCAATATCTAGGAATAAATTTAACTGAGGATATAAGGCCTTGTACACAGAAAACTGCACACCATTGCTAAAGGAAATTAAATAAGACCTACATAAATGGAAGAATATCCCAGGTTATGGATTGGAAGCCTAAATTTCATTTAGATGTCTATCCTACCCAAATTTATTTACATATTCAATGTAATCCAAAAAGAACTAGCACAGCAAGTTATCAAAATTATTTGGAAGTGTAAGGTGCCCTGAATAGCCCAAAACATCTTTAGAAAGAAAAATAAAATTGGAGGAATCATGCTATCTGACTTTAAAGCATACTACAAAGCTACATTTGTTAAAACTGCATAATAGCTCATGGGGTTCCTCTGCACTGCCTTACACCATAGCCACCACTGAGCCCGCTGACACTGTCTCTGAGCAGAAGATGACTGTGCCTCCTTCATATATTCATCTTGGGAAATCTGCCAGGGATGTCTTCATCAAGGGCTATGGATTTGGCTTAATAAAACCTGATTTGAAAACAAAATCTGAGAATGGACTGGAATTTACAAACTCAGGCTCAGCCAACACTGAGACCAGCAAAGTGACAGGCAGTCTGGAAAACAAGTACAGATGGACCAAATACAGTCTGACATTTACAGAGAAATGGAACACTGACAACACACTAGGCACCGAGATTACCATGGAAGATCAGCTCACACATGGACTGAAGCTGACCTTCGATTCATCCTTCTCACCTAACATTGGGGGAAAAAATGTTAAAATCAAGACAGGGTACAAGCAGTAGCACATCAACCTGGGCTGTGGCGTAGATTTGGACATTGCCAGGCCTTCAATCAGGGGCACTTTGGTGCTGGGTTATGAGGTCTGGCTGGCTGACTATCAGATGAATTTTGAGACTGCAAAGTCCCAGGTGACACAAAGCAATTTTGCCATTAGTTACAAGACTGATGAATTCCAGTTTAACACTAATGTGAATGATGGAACGAAGTTTGGTGGCTCCATTTACCAGAAGGTGAACAAGAAGTTGTCACCACTCTTATTTAACATTGTATTACAAGTACTAACTTGAGCGCTTAAGCAAGAAAAAGAAATAAAAGGCATCCAAATTGGAAAGGAAGAAGGAAAAATTTAACTATTTGCAGATGACATGTTCCTATATGTAGAAAGTCCTGAATCTCACCGGGACAGCAGATAACAGTAACACCCGTTTCGGAACAGCAGCCAAGTATCAGATCAACCTCGCCGCTTCTTGGCTAAAGTGAACAACTCCAGCCTGATAGGTTTAGGATACACTAGCCAAGTATCAAACTGTTACTGTCAGCTCTGCTGGATAGAAAGAATGTCAAAGTCCCATTTATCAATTATCACCAATGTAGTCTCCTTTTCTTTCTTCAAGAAACCATAGTGTTTAAGCTGTTCTCCTTAAACCTGTAATAAATTGCAAATTAACTTGTATAGAGTGAGATAAAGAATGAGGCTTTTCCCCCCATTAAATTATCCAGTTTGCCAGGCATATTTTCAAAAATCATTTGACTTTATATATTGGCTTATAACTGTATTATTCTATTCTATTTTCAAGTTGTCTATCTTTTGTGTTTTATAGTAAATCTTCAAGCCTTCCAGCTATATTAAAATACCATTGGGTATTTCAGGTTCTTTGCATTTCCATAAATATTTTAGGATCAGTTTGTCAATTTATTTAAACAAATAGTTGATATATTGGTAATACCTCAAATCTATGGATTAATTTGGGGATAACTGACATTTTAATAATATTGAATTTTTAGACCAGTGAACATGGTAAATCTCTACACATATTTAGTTAATTATATAAAAATATTGTATAGTTTCACTCTAAGATCATGACAAATTTGATAATTTTATTCTTAATTTTGTTTACTTGTTTTATTTCTATTTATTTTGTCTAACTTTTCTTTGATAAGCTACAACTTACATTTCAAAAACATTGTGAGAATATAGAAATACAGTTAATTTTAAATATAAATCTAGTATTTTTGCATATATATTTATATATATGTACATATAAATAAATAAATAAATATATATATATATAAAGCATGGAAGGTCCCGGGTTCGGTTCCTGGTGCCTCCTAAAAAAGACAAGCAGAAGCTGCAACCAGCAGACACTGCCAGGACCAGATTCCACAAGGAGCAGACACCACAACCAACAGACGCCACAACTGCTGCAATCAGCAGATGCCACAACCAGCAGACGCTGTGACCAGGAGGTCCTGGGTACCTCCTAAAGAAGATGAACAGGCAAGAAGCAGACAGACGAGGGAACCTTCTCTGGGTGGGGAGGGAAATAAAAAAAAAAAAAGTAGAGAATCTCTTCTGGATATTGCTTCCAGATTCACAAACTCAGGCAGATTCCATGTACTCCATTTGGGGCTTTTACCTTGTGCTTAGAATACAGCTATTCCTACCAACAAGAGGCCCTTGAGTTTGAATGTCCTATGTATCCAGACAGCAATATCCAGGAAACATTGGCTGTTAATGGAGAAGTCCTACAGTCTGTTTTCCTAACTGCCAAACTAAATTACTTATTTTCTCTTTCAGGACCAATCTTTTTCTCAGATGTTGAATAGTAGACAAGGCCAGTTATGAAGAAAAAGAAATATCACTAAACTTAATATATTCATGTAATAAAATAATTTTCAAACATCAGTAAATTTCCTGAAGTCATGTTTACTAATGAACATGATATGGCAATTAATATTTGCATAATAAGGTCTAGATCAAATTTTATATATTTCTACCTTAATATAATTCATACATAGAAATGGATAGCCCATAAATAACCCTTTGGATAACCCTTATAAAATAATTTATATTATTTTATAATACAAATAATATACTTCCTCAAATAAAATGTGTACTTTCAGATTGGAAGTATAAATTTAGGAACTTGGAGAATTTCTGCAACACATTCGTGTAAATAAATATCCATTCAACAGCATTTTCCAAAATAAAAATAACAACCTATTCTAGAGGAGTTTCCAGGCACCTAAAGTTATTATTTTATTTTATTTTGTTTTGCTTTATTATTATTTTTTCTCTCTCAACCTCTCATGGTTTCTTTTTCTGTGGCTGAACGGTATCCTGGAGTGCTCTCTTATAAGGTAGGGTAAAATGACAGCTCTCTCTGTCTGCTTTCAGTCCTCAGTTTAAATAAGACTTTAGTGAGAGGATTAGGATGACCCTGGGCCCTGCAATCTAACCAAAGGCCCTTAATTAAAGCGATCTAATCATACTGATCTAATCAATAAGTCCCTTAACTTATCCTACATAAAATAGGCTTTCATGTACAGGAATGGGTTAGCTTAGGAACATAATATTCTGGGGTCCACAAAATACTCAAATATGCACACCCTGTGAGACATCAATTATGATTAACAAGCAACAATCAGCAAGGATAGTCATTTGATTAAATCAACCAAATGGTCAATTAATATGGAAAACTTCAGTCACAGCAGTCACAGTTAAGTTATTCTTATCTGGCAGTATCAAAAAGTGTATTTTCCAGGAAACAAAATTTACCATAAACTTTAGGTTGATTGAGATATTGAGCCTAATTCTTCATCCCTCCCATTATCTATGTTCTTTACCAGGTAATTTTTCAGTTCTACAAAATAGTTCCTTAATCCTTGATTGTGGTTCAGCTAGGTTATTCCCAAAGAAGAACTTAAAATAGTTTTTGTTGTTTTTATGCCTCAGCCATTGACTTTGAAAGACCATACTTTGGTTCAGTGGTTCAAGTAGGATCATAGATACACAGAGCATAGCTTTCCAAACAACGTGAAGGCTTAATAGCCTCGAAGTAAGTTCACCAGCCAAGAACAGACGAGAACAGGTCATCCAGAAGCTCCAGCTAATATTAGTTGACGTGTCAAGTACACAAACTGTAAACCTGAATATATACATAAGCTATGATCAACAATCCTACTGCTAGGTAAAAATCAAGGGGAATTTTGCGCATATGGAAAAAAATGATCTGGGAACGTTATTTGTTATCACTCCAAACTTAAAAGAACACATATGTGTTCCTACATCATGGGACACTTCTCCAGCCCCAGCCTCCTGCAACACATGCAGCCAGCAGCACATGGCTGGTTTGGTGGCTTGGAGATGTATACCTGAGAAAAACATGTTATTATTTCTAATCCACTCTTGTGGTGGTGTTCTCAGTATAACAGGGAGTCATGTAAAATGACAGCTTCCCACCAAACGAAGAGGGATACATCAGACTAAAGAAAGACTTGAATAGGTCCAGCTTAGCAAGCAAAAGAGCACTTAATAGGGGTCTTATTTGGGGCATTACCCTTGATGGTCTGGAAGGGAGTCCTCTCTCTTGGAAAGACTCACTGATGTGAGTCCACAATTGTTCCTTTTAATATATTTTAAAATTAAATATCTCTGTAGGTTGAAAGGAGAGTTACATGCTTTCAGCAAATACAGCTTGAGTGATTACTATGTTCTAGGCATTGCAATAGTTGTAGGAGGGACATAGTGAATTAAGCAAAATCTATTCCCTATAAACCTTATTGTTTAGTGGAAGAAAAAGGAACAGGCATGTGATTTCAATACAGTGCAATATGTTCAACAATAATGATGCATAAAGAGCTAATGAGATCACTTAGGAATGATAAAATACAGAGGCTGGGCCAGGTGAGGAAGGAATTAGGAACATTTTCCTGTCCTGGAGCCAATAAAATGAAAGTATAGTCCTAAGGGCAAGAAGAAACTGGTAAAGTGAAGAAGCAAGGCTGAAGAAGTCAAAAAAAGAATCAAGTTCAACATTCTAGTTATAGGGTCATGGTGTTCTTAGTAAGCTTAGTCAACATGGTTAGAACATGTGGAGCAGGGATAAAAGGATGCAGTGAAAATAAACATAGAGACTTACGTTTATCCTCCTCTCAGGGCGGCCTTCCAAGGTTTATGGAAAATTGTCCCATTCTCTTATCACACAATCTACAAGCTGTAACTCTCACATAGTTGTCATTTCATACCTATTTTGATCATGTTCTTATTATGCTTATCTTCTTCCCTAGATGAAACTCTGGTCCATAGATTTCACAGTCACCATTTTATCTCGTCAGGTGTATATCACTCTCTTATGTCCTTAGGGCTATCATGACAATACACTAAACAGTAGCTTAAAACAAAAGAAATTTACTGTCTCACAGTCCTGGAGGATAGAAGTCTAGAATCGAACTCTAAGCGAGCCCTTACTTCCTCTTTATCCTGTAGGGGAGAACCTGTTCCATTCTTCTCTCTTGGCTTCTGGAAGTGGCTTGCTGGGAATTTATGACATTCTCTGCCTCAGTTGCAATATGGCATTTTTCCCTCTGTCTGTCTGTGTCCAATTTCCTCTCTGTAAGAAAACCCAAGTAATATTGGATTAAGGTCCACCCTAAACCACTTGGGCCTCATCTTAACTAAAAGTGTCTCCAAAGATGCTATTTCTAAATAGGGTCACACTCCTCAGACCAGGGGTTAGGACTAGAAGGTATCTTTTAGAGGAGACAGTTCAATGCATAATAAACATGTGATAAGAACCACAAATCAAATGAAAGGGAGACGTGTGTGAGAGTTACTGCTGCCCCACAATCTCACCAACACTTGCTGCTGCCAACTTCTCAAATGTTAACCCTTCTGGTGGATATATGGCTGTAACCAATTATGATTTTACTTTCTTTTTCCTTGATTTTTAATGAGACTAATAATATTTTAATATGTTATTTAGTCATTTGTATAGCTTCTTTGATGAAATGCCTATCCTGGTCTTTCGCACTTTTTTTTTCTTGTCAGGTGATTTGTAGTTCTTTATATATAAAGAACTGTAATTTGTTAAAGTTCTTTATATATGTTGGAGAGGATTCCTCTTTTAGTTAAATTTATTACAATCTCATAGCTTTAGCTGCTAGTGGGAAAGAATTCTTTTAGTATAGACCCAGATAATCTCTACATTTTACCCATAATCTTAATATTTGCAAATATTTCATTGAAATTGGAAAATAATATTCTTTGATTGTATATTCTTGCATAACTAACACGTGTTAATCATGAGCTGATACTCTAAACATTTTTAAATGTTTTTGCAGTACAAAGTAAAATTTCAACAAACTAAGAGAACACAAACACATATTATATTTAAAAAGGGAGAACAGAAGAATATATTCTTGAAAGTTTGTGAATTTTAGCTAGTGTTTTTACTTTATAACATTTTAAACAATATAATTTTAAGTGAAAATCAGAATGCACATGTGCTATGAGAGTATGATAACTTTAAAAAAGCATATATAAGTGCTCATTTCTAGGCTATGGGCTTTAATCTAATTTTATTTTATAAGTTCTGATTTTTTAGCTATGATAAGAATGAATTGTATTCATGAAAAGAAAAATAAATTATGTTTCAATAACAATTGAAATAAAGTAGAAAAAATGGAGGGATTGTTCAGTGGAATTTGAAGAAAATTCTGTCAGAGTAGATAAGGTTACTGAAAATGCAGGTATAAAATAAAAAGAAATAATAATATTAAAGACTTGGTAATATCTTTCATCACAGGGGTATGGTAGATAAGGGGATTCCTTGGAAAAATAGTAAAGGGAAACTTAGCAGCCATTAACATTGATAAGGGAAGGTTCATTGTTTTAATCCCTAATGGACTGCCAAGGTAATATACCAGAAATGGTTTGACTTTTATAATAGGGATTTATAAACATGCAGTTCTAAGGCTGAGAAAAATGTCCAAATCAAGGAATCAGGAGAAATTTTCACCTGAGATCAGCTGCCGGCGATCCTAGATTCCTGTCACGTCTCACTGCACAATGATGGCATTTGCTGGAGCTCTTCCTTCTACTATAGGCCCTTGCTTTCAGCTTCTGGCTGCTCCATCAGTGGTTTTCTCTCTCATCCTTTGTCAGTTCCTCTCTCTGTACCTCTGTGCTCCACAGATTCCAGCCTCCGGCCTTCAGGACCCTCTCTCTGAGCCCCTGGGGGATTCTTTCTGCATTTGCAGCCTTTGTTCTCTGAATATTCATCCCTTTTATAGAAGACTTCAGTAAAAGTATTAAGACCCCTCTGGGCTACACCTTGCTGAAGTAATCTAATCAAAGGGTCCCATGTACAGTAGTTTCACACCTACAGGAGTGGACCAATTCAAGAACATAATTTCTTGGAGTCAGCAAAAGACATAAAATACCATAGTTATAGATTGTGTTCACCCTTCAAAGTTTTTATTAGACTGGGGGATGCATGCTGGAGTAGTCAGCATCCTTCTCAAATGATATACTGAGGCAGCACTAGTGTTTCCCACTTACCTACAGCTCAGAATTGATTACTCTTTCTACATTTTTCCTTCCTCTGGTATAGGAATTGTGTCCTTTCTTATCAGGCCAACAGAGTTTCACACAATTATTCCTCTAGCAAAATGGAAACTGATCTTATCATAGTTTCCAGATACACAAGGGGAAGAAAGATGATTTTATTGGTATTAATATTAATATTATTAGGCTTTGAACAAAGTTTTGAAAAAAATTTCAACTTCACCTTGGTCAAATTATCCTAATGGGAATTTACAAAGTCACAGAGGTACAGGAATAAAATTTCTGCCAGGTTAAATATTTCTTGGTTAAACCTGTTTGGAAATCAAACAGGAATCATGTATTATCTTTATATTCATTTTCCCAAGAAAATGTGATAAATATACAATGTGAGGATTGATAAAGAATATAGGCCAACATGAATGTTGAAGACAGATTTTTTTTCCTTGAAAATTTAAATAAAATTGGGGAAAGGTCCTTGAATTTTCTATAGTAAAAACTGAAAGCTTTCCTTAGAGAGTAGGTAAGTGCCACCTTCATAATTCTGCTGAACTGTTTACATATTGAGATTCAGTAATACTTATTCATTGAACTTATCAGTTGATTTGAATTCAATGGAAGCTGTGGCTTATTGCATATTTCTTAGATTTAAATAGAACACCTGGAGAATTGGACATTGGACACCTATTAAGGTTTATTTAAGCAGCATTCAACTAATCACTGTCCATGAGCAAAAAGAAATATAAATTTGGTATTTATTATTAAAATAGTAACAATGATTTTTTGGGTCTTGACTAATGTTTATTGGAAAACTCTGGTCATAATTTAGTAATAGAAATGCAATCAATTCTGGAAACTATTGCTCCTACTTGGTAATGTAGAACATCTTTTGTGGCTTTATATTTTTATAGAATCCGCATATGATAATTTACACTTACTGTGTCATTTGTTTAAGTGAATTCAAAGGACAACAATAATTTCTTTTTCATGATTTTTGAAAAGTAGATAGGAAATAAATAAAGCAGAATATGAGTGATTTGTATTCCAGAGATGTGTAGAAGAAAATCTTGAAACTCAGAGACCTAAGATTCAACACAAATCTGAAGAGCATAAAATTTTGTTTTATTTTTTTTCCATTTTGTCCAGATCAGAGAGAATATGTGACACTGGCCCTAAAACTCATCAAGTTAAGATACCTTTAGATAGATAAGTTAAAGCATTTAACTAGTGCACAAAAATAGACAAGCAATATAAAGCCAAGTAGTCAATTCTAAGCATCAAAAGACCTAGGAGGTGAATGCAACTTGTACAAAAATTTCTGTACAGGTTTTTTTTTAAGTTAATTAAATAATGTTAACTACATTAACTGGGAGAATAATGATAACTTATTTTCAAATGTTTTTCTCTGATGCCTTAATCTTTGAATAAATGCAGTTTTGATTCAGCTATAAAAAAAAAAAAAAAAAGACCTAAGAGGTTTGAGTATTCATTGGTTAGTGGGCTGCAGTAATCAGTGAAATCTGTCTAGAAATGGTAGGAGTTGAACAGACTCTGAGACTCTGATGAATTAAGAAAGACCTGATTGGGAATGGTATCTATTTGGCTCCACTGTAGCAGAGAGCCATAACGAACCTTTTGACTAAATGAAGATTAAATGCATACCGATTAAACTATTTTTTTTACTGGAGATTGCTGAGTATGTGGATTACATAAAAGGAGCAGTGTTTAGGGAATTTACAGTAGCAAGGTATGGTGGGTCCAATGAAAGGGAGAGAGCCTGTAGGCTCTGTGATATTCATATTTACAGGGATTGTATGATTGGATATCTTTAGTATCCAGGAGATAAGAGAGAGACAATGACCTGAGGCAGTAATTGTGAATTTATTCTGAAGTGCTTTGGAAGAAAGATAACACCCAGCTGCTGCAATCTTAGAACTTACCTCAAAATCACTTATGGGGTTAGACCTGGAAGAGGCCCTTAAAGATCATCTAATTTAACTGCCTCAATTTGTTTATACTTAAACTGAAGTGCAAAAAAGTGATGTATTAAAATTATCTCCTTAGGAAGTAGTATAGCCAGATGAAGGAGATAAAGTTTTACTTTTATTTTAAACAGTCCAGTGTTTTAAACAATGGGTGATGATAAGGCGTAATGTAGCTATTTATGTAAATGAGAAGATATTAAATGATTCTTGTACTAATATAAGGTTAATACTTTCTTGGATTTTTATAGATATACTTGAAATTAGGGAAAATAATATTTTAAGTGATTCAGGATCATAGAATACACTTTTTAAGTGGTTCAACATACAGACTTTTTACCAGATTAAAAGTAAATTAATATCCTCCATTTATAAACTGTTGTCCATCTCCCTTATAAACTGGAGTTGGTGCATTTATGTGATTACAATATTTTTTTACCAAAAATTTATCAAAAATAGCTTGTGTTGAAATATGTACTTGTTTATTTTCCTGATAATTCCTGATTATTCCCTTTATTTTCCAGCCTTAACATAGTAGAATTTATATTCTTTTTCAAATGTGATTTGGTTTATTACATGATAAAGACTCTCACAGAGATTCAGTGGGTTGGATCAGGCAGACTCAAAGACTATTGGTGAGGGAAAAAGAGCTGAGAAATCTTAAGTTGAGGGATCAAGCTCATGAATCAAGTTAAAGGCAAAGAAAAAAACATCAGAATTAAAAATGCAACAGAATTTTTTTCACTAACACAGGAAAATAATTTTGGAATAAGATATAATAGAGCACTAATTTTATTTGGATTTCTGTGAATAATTTTAACAGTCTAAAATGCAATTGTTACTTGAATTAGATAGTTAATTTACCACTATGTATGTCCCTCCTTTGCTATTCAGTAGAAATGATACCAAAAGGACAATGTGTGGCAATTGATGCTAACTATCACATTCTGGATCGATTTGTGTTTTTTATCTCCAAAAATTCTACTTTATGTTGAGAGCTTTATGTGCACAAATTTGAATGATTTTTAACTCCACTGAAAGGAAAAATGATAGAGAAGGACTTACAGTTTTGAAAATAAATTTTGAGTATCTTGATGCTAAAATTATAAATAATATAAAATATCTTACATATTAAGAAGTTCATGTTTTATAAACATGAAGTTGAGAAATTACAGTGTGATTGGAAGGAATGGATTAAAAGCTAGTTTACAAAGAGTTCTTTCTTAGCTTATCAATTATTCTTGAAATTTTATGAGTAGAGAGCTATTTATCTGTTAAGGTTTAACATTTTTTACTAGAGAAACATTAGTAGAGGTAGTATTATATAACTCTATAATAGTGACAAGAAGAGAGTAAAACTAATGGGAATGAAGAAGAGAAAAGCTAGTCTAAGTTGCTAAGGCTGGCAATATGGGCACTAAAATGAGCATAGATTTTTAAGATGAATGGTTAGGAAGAATCAAACAATTGTTTACAAGAATCTAAAAGAAGACAGTTTATCTATGTGGGTATGATGAATTTCTAACAATCCAAGCTAAACCAACTGATGCTTTTCTCTAATGCCAAATGACTCCTGAAAGTAAAATATACTTTGTTGTTACTGTTTTTAATTAGAGTTCACAGAAAAATCATGCAGAAAGTTGAGTTCCTATATCCTCCTTCACACATGCAGTTTCCTTATTATTAACACTTTGCACTAGTGTGGTACTTTTGTAAATATTTGTTCTTCCTATGTCTGACATGATAATGTGTTGAAGAATAGAGATAACCAACTTCTCTTGTCATTGCTTTAGTTGACTATGAAATATAATTCTTCATTTGTAAAATTAGAAGGATGGACCTTCCTTACCATTCCAATCAATATAAAATATCTTTATAAATTTATAATCTAAGTTTTCCCACTGGAACTCAATATACTAGGAATTTGTTCTAGGTACTGGCAGAATAATGAATTGTTCACCCAAGACAATTTTTCCTATTTGACAGAAGTGAGGAAATTTTGGTGATAATTAAGATTGGGAACTTGGAATATACTTTTTCACCAGAACTGGAAAACCAACTGGAAAGATAAGGGAATTAGCAAAAGGAGAAACTAGCAGAGCCAAACTCTTATGTCAAGCTGCAGTTACAAGACTTGGTTAACATTCATACAATAAGTAAAACAATTCTAAAAGTTGAAAATTATTAGAAATTTGCAAGGTATTTTACATTTGTTACCTTATTTAATCTCCACAACAGTGCTATGATAAATCATATTACTCTCAAAAAACGTGAGAGTAATATTATTATTTCTGGTGAATTTAATTCTGGGCCTAGCATGAGGCATCAAATACATATATACCATGTATATGTGAATGTCAGTGAAATATGCCCAGATTCAATCTTATCAATGTTCAATAATAATAGAACTAAGCCCAGAGGAAAGTTAATTTGATTTTTAAAAGTAAGGAAAGTAAGCACAAGAAAAATGTAACTAATTATAGAATATATAAAATGTTTCCAAATTCCAAATACATTTGGTGGTTTTTCTATTTAAAACCTTTTCACATAAGATATAGGGCAGAAAGTTTCTCACATATAATATTACCAACATAGCACATATCATATATTAGTGTATTTTTTTTTCTATTTTTCTATTTTCACTCTGCTTTGTTTATGTGGGTATGTGCTAAATAACAGTGAGAATAGCAAGGTGAGATCTGATTTTTTTTTTCATTTAAAGGAGAAATTTTGTAATTCTATTTGGGCATAATACCCAGCTGATACTTGATAAAGTATGCTGAGATAATGGTTACATATATAAATAAATATAATGTATTTATTATACAATGTTAGTTTTCCTCTCAGTAACCTAACATTTTTTCCCAGTAGTTAATGTTTTCAGGAAAGTGACAAAAAGCTTTGTAAGAAAGCCTTCTTGAATAAAAGAGTAAAATTATATTTTCTTCAACTCATGAACCATTTTTCCATTATAATCTTCCCCATACAAGGAATGATATGCCTCACCGTATTAAAATATATCTCATAAGAATTCATTAATCGTCTAATTTCAGGTGGCTACAAACTGCTCTGGATCATGGAAAATAATGCCATAGAATTTATTCTTTTAGGATTTTCTCAGAAAAGGAAGCAGAAATTCTCTGGTTTTTGCTATTCTTACTTTGTTATATTGCAATTTTGACAGGAAATCTGCTTGTCATGGTTTCTATCACTTGCAGTCAACTTATTAACCAGCCTATGTATTTCTTCCTGAGTTACCTCTCATGCTCAGACCTTCGCCACACCTCTACTGTGATGCCCAAGCTCATCATGAACTTCCTGGCATAAAAGAAGGCCATTTTCTATAATGGCTGCATGGCACAGCTCTTTACCATGCACTTCTTTGGAGGTGGTTGAGGTCTTCATCCTCAAAGGGATGGCCTATGGCCGCTACGTGGCCATCTGCAGGCCCCTGCACTACAGCACCATCATGAGACTGCGGAGGTGCAAGACCATGATTGCTGCTTCCTGTGCTGGGGGATTCCTGCATTCCATTGACCAGTTTCTCCTCGCCATCTTCTTACCGTACAGTGGCCTCAATGAGACAGATCACTACTTCTGTGATGTGCATCCTTTGCTGAAACTGGCCTGTGCTGATACAAGCAGAACTGGCCTCTTGGTCATTGCTAGGTTGGGCCTGATGAGGCTGGTGACTTTTGCGGTCCTGTTGATATCTTATGCTGTGACCTTAACACACTGTCAGGTCATACTCTGTGGAGAATTGCCAGAAAGCTCTTTCCACGTGCAGTTTTCGTATCACTGTGGTCGTCCCTTTTTTGCTCCTTTATCCTTCATTTACATTTGACCAGCTATTACTTTACCAGAAGACAAAATTTTTCCTCTTTTTTATACTATCTTTGCCCCATGCTCAACCCTCTGATATACACACTAAGAAATACAGAGATGAAGAATGCAATAAAGAAACTATGGTTCCGTATCATGGGAAAGAAAGGAAATAGAGAAAAAGATATTCTTGATTCCTACCACTGAGCTTGTTGAATATGTCTCTTCCACCCTAAGATCTATAAAATGCATAAATCTTGTGTCTTATAGCTGGCAACATGTATATGAGTAACACCCAGATATGAGCAAAAGTTTACTATTCCCAACTTTTATCCAGGGTTTTCCTCTGCTGTGCTTTGTTTTATGACTTTCTTTTTTCTCTCTCTTCTGCCTTATTGATCCTTCAAATAATTTAGATATTTAGTAGCAGACTATCTGGGGCATGGTGAAACCCAAATCAACATTGAAAGCCTATATAGTCTATTCTTATGTAAGATTATGTTTGGTGAAGACAATTCTAACTACCAAATAATAAGCTAAAAATTAATTTCAATATTTTAATTGTATCACTGAAAGAATATTGTAAAATTTCTAATTCATAGCCAATAACAATATTTATCAAAGTTTTCACCATCTACTCTGATAATTTTGTAAACAATGGCATTCTGGAGTTTCTCACATGCCCAACACAATACACTCTCCCAAGCCCCAGATAGAAATAGTTTCTTTTCTTCTAACTGACTTTCTGTCTTAGATCTGTTCCTGTAAGAAAACAGCTTTATCTAATTCTAATATCATATAGTGTATTCATTAAGAGTAAGTGATCTCAAATCAGAATCACTTGATTCAAAACCAGACTTGGTCACTTACTGTGTCCTGAGGCAACTCTATGTTCAATACATCATCTATAACACACAGGTGATAATAATGGCACACCAATCACAAATTCATGGGATTTACATGTTAGGGATTACCACCTTGCTTTTAAAATAGAAACAACTCAATAGGTATGACTCATTTGTATCATTTATTCTCCTGTTATGCATTGGAAAATGACAACTCTGGAGCAGTGGGTGTGTAATGATGGAAAAAAAGTAAGGAACATTAATGTCATGTTCCTGAATCAGGTGGAAGTAATTTTTTCTTGCAGTGGTCAAGTGGAGAATACCACTTAAATTCAATGGGTCAATGTGAACATTTTTCCCTTTTAACAGTATAAAACTTAAAGGCAGTTTACAGCAAATAGTAATCATAAGTCACTCTAGAGGAAATTTGTCTCAAATCATGGAGGGCTGGAAGTAAAATACAGCCACTGCATAATCGGTTAGGATCTGGGAGGTCTTCAGAAATTCTAGCAACCTGAAATTGCTTGCATGAGAATTTCTTTTCAGTTTGGTATGCAAGTTACACAGAATAAAGACAGGTTATTGTTGAGGGTTCCTAAGATGGGTGGATAATATAAACAGAAAAATAACATAATGCTTCATCTCAGTTTAAACTGCATAACAAATAAAACTGAAAGCATTACATTCTAAAAGTTCTTGAAAAATACCTTAAGATACTTTAATTCTTCAGAGTTTTTTCAAAATTTCCTAGAAGTGCAGCTTGAGCAGTGTAAAACTGTGGAAGATGATTTTCTTGTTTACAATAAGCAGGGTCTCTGGTATGACAAAAAGCCCTGAATTTCACCTGTGTTTCAGTAGTTCTAGCCTCCAAACTAGCCAGCCATGTATTATTGAAAAGCAAAACATCAAAAATTAATACAGATGTTTCTTTTATTTCTACTTTTGCAATAAAAATTTTGAACAGGAATTATTAAAACATCTCGGCAGAAGATATTAAAAATAGCAATTATTAACAAGGGAATTCCAACTTTAACTCCTTCATTTATGCACCATATTTCTTCCTTCACATCTTTTCAAGGATATCACTTCATTGCTTCTCCCCTCTTCCTCTGCATAAGTAATGTTTATCTCTTTTTCAGATCATTGACATTAACATAAAAACTGTGGGGGAATATAATGGGAGTCTTTGAAATTTCTCGTGTCCTGACAAGTGCTTCCTTCCAGATTATCCACCTTGCATTGTCTTTGACTAAGATATTTAACAACTCTGTAGATATAAAGGTTAATCTGAAGAAAATGACAGTAATGACAATAATGCCTTTCCAGTGACTGCAAAGTGGAAAGCAATAGGTTGTCACACTGTGAATATTGACCAATTTTACCAGTTTTGCATCCTCTTGTAAATTCATTCAGCATTCCTTAACAAACTATGAATATGTGGCATTTGTGTGGTATTTTTTGAACCGATATAACTTTCTTCATTACATGAGTTAAATAAATTCTTTGTTATGAGTTCATTTCATATTTGTGTTAAAATCATGATTATATTCTCTTTTAAAATGCATCCATTTAACAAAATAAACTTATATTTGTCTTTTCTAAAACAAAACAAAAATCTTTTTTGTCCATATTTTCCCTTTCAATTTTCTTTCCCTATTTCTGATTTTTCTTCTTCCTGTGGTCACTGCATCTAATTTCTCTCCTTCCAAATTTATTGAAACTTTTCAAATGAGGGTTTCACTTCTAAGGCTTCAATGAAACTACTCTTATCAAGGTCATCAATTACTTTTATATTGACATTTCCAGGATTTGACAGTGTTGATCATTCTTTTTCTTCTAGATATTTTGACTTGGTTTAGGATCATCATCATACCCTCCTGGTTTTCCTCCTTTTTTTAAATATATATTTTTTATTTTTTAAAGATACTTAGCTTAAATACATGTTACATAAAAAATATAGAAGATCCCCATATGCCCCACTCCGTAGCCCCCCACATTTTCCCGCATCAACAACATCCTTCATTAGTCTGGTACATTTGTTATAATTGATGAACCAATTACACATTTTGGAGCATTGCAACTAAATGTGGATAACCATTTACATTGTAGTTTACACTCTCTCCTGCACATTTTTGTAAGTTATTACAAGTTATATAATAGATTCTATCTGTCATTGCAATGTCATTCAGGACAATTCTCAAGTCCCTAAAATACCCCCAAAATTACAGCTATTTTTCCCTCTTCCTCCCTTCAGAAATCCAGTGGTCACTGCCTCCACATCAATGATAAAAGTTCTTCCATTGCTAGAATCATAATAAGTCTATAGTAGAATACCAGTAAGTCTACTCTAGTCCATCATTCATTCCCCAATCCTGAGGATTCTGGGATGGTGGTGCCCACTCTGCCTCTGCCTCTAACTGAGAAGGGGGCTTAGATCCATGGGGCAGATGGATAGGACTATCTTGCTTGAAGTTGCAGACTCTCTCTGTTCCTTGAGAAGGTCATTGTCCTTGATCTCCTTGTTAATTGTCCTGGGTGAGTCCAATGAACTGCAGAGGAGGTGTTGTAACACTGTTGAGATTCAGGGCCCAACTGGTACATGGACAGTCCAAAGATTTAAGTCTCTTGGATATACACTTATCAAGTATAGTAATAAGTATAGGTTCAAATAGAAGGGGCAGAAGAGCCATGTATAGAGAAACCACAACTGAGTCCAACTCTGTCATGTCTAAATTGATTTTTCCAGCCCTTGATGGTCTTGCTGAACTCTCTGTATTAGAGTTTCACAAGGGTCTGTCCTTGGACCTGTTTTTGTTTTAATCTTGGTGATTTTATATAATACAGATGTATATACTTACTATGTCTAGGTGACTCCAAAATTTATATCTCCCAACTCAGACCTCTATCTTGAACTCTCAATGAATTATTGTAATAGCCTCCAATCTGTCCTATATTTTCACACAAGTGTTTTGCTCTGTTCCTAGAATAATGGTTAGAATATAATAGATAATCAACAATTATTTGTTGAATAAATAAATGTTTAAAAATATGGGGAAAAATCCCTAGTGATAGAAAAAAGAGAGAGCTATATTAATGGAACTATATAATTTCCATGTATCAGTTTATATATTTTCAGAAATATTACTGGATTTCAAATTCTCTTTGAAGAAATTATCCATTTCAAAATGAATGCTTTATTGAACTGATATCTGAGAAAACAAGTTTCCCTTCAGAGTTCTTATTTTGCATCTTTGATGATTGCCACAGGAATCATCATTTCAGATGATTCCTGTGGCCTACCCCGTATCTCTCCATTTTTATTACTCTCAGAACCCTGAGACTGCTCGTGCTGGCAGTTCCCCATTCTCCCTTGTAACTAGTTTCGTGATTTAATATTGTATCAATGAAACCTAAACAGGAGTCTGTTGGGGAATTCTAGAAAAGGTTTACTTCCTGATGAACATTTTTGTTTTTTTTTATCTTTTTACTTTCTTCTATGTTGAAACATAAACATAAGCTGCCGTTTTGCAACCATAAGGACAAACACTTCATGAAAAGCATGGTAGAACAAAGATCTAGAGGGAGCCTGGCTCTGTCTATATCAACCTCAGATTCTGCTTATTTTTTCTGGACTTATTTTTACTTCAAAGAAAAAGAACACTCATTTGCATAAGTTCCAAGATTGTTTTTCAATGAGGGCTATCCCAACTAATAAAAACACATTTATTGCCTTTTTTCAGGCAATATTCTTTCCACATAAACTTTAGGATTATTTTATTAGAAACAAAAAGAAAATCTGGAATTTTAATGGGAACTGCATTTAATTCATATATGAATTCATGAAATTGTGGTTCTTATGATATTAACTCTTCATTCACAACTTTGATATGTGGTTCTCTTTGTCCTTGCTCATTTTACAACTTTAAACAAGGTCATTATTTTCTTCCTTTTGGCCCAACATTTCTTTTATTAAAATATATTTTGGTTTTATAATGCAATTTTTTGTCTCCTTTTCTAGTTTTTTCCTTCCATGATTGATACAATCTATTTATTATATACATATGTATTAGATTTAGCTGTATTGCCAATTGTCTGATTAATTACAGACATTTTAATCATATTTTAATCATATTTTAAAAGATTTTATAAGCTTACTATCTATCCCTTTGTACAAATGATTAAAGTCTCCTAGGATTTTAGGGTCCTCATTTAGTAAATGGCAGCAAAGTTGTCTCCTCACCCCCAATTCAGAGTATGTTCCTCCAAACCATACTCACTCTGGTTGACTTGACAAAGGATACATCTGAAATGAACTGTTTCCAAGCTAAACATATAATATTGTTATTATATTAAATTGATTATTTATTTGTGGAACATATAAACATATATAAAATTCACCAGGAAACCTTTAGCTTTAAGGAAAGAGACAACACGCTAAATTGGAACCAAGGAAGGCGTTTATGAAATGTGGTGGGGGGATTAGGATATTAAGCTAGACATTACCTTTGAAAGATAAATGGGGTAACATATTTCTTGGTCCCTGTACTATTTGCACTTACTAAATAATTTCGGACACCTGTTAGGGGATACTATTCCAGGTTCCATCTGCCCTGAGTCCTTTCTCTTTCCTAACAGTAAAGTCTCATAATAAAAGCATCCAGTTTGGTCTCCATGAGTATGATAAAGATATTTCATCTCAAAATGAGCAGCTCTTTCTCCCTCTGCAATTCGTTGCATATATCATGACAGATTAAAGTCTCTACAATTTTGGTTCTTTTTGTTACATCCATGCTCAAAGAATAGCACTTGCTTCTACACCTATAGCAACTTTCCTTAACCATTCAAGGCCTAAAACTCCTTTAACACTCTCTAAAATATTTCCAGATATCTCATCATTAACACTTAATTGGAACAGCCAGGAAATTGATTATTATTTTTTTTATTTCTCCAAGCAGTTCTTCAGAGAGTGAGCAACAGCACCTTGTATTCTTCTTGTCATTCATAATTTAGGCTAACAGTCAGTGCATAGATTTTGGATTTAGACAAAAGACCAGGAAAGAGGCAAAGCCATATAATCTGGGGCAGAATAATAAATTTGCCTGATACTCTGTTTCTACACTTTTAATATGTGCATTCCTAATATCAATGTCCCAGAGTTGTGCATGTTAATTTAAAAGACACATATATAGTGTACAACAGGCTTTCTCTTTTCTCTTTTTTTTGCTTTTCTTTACATTGCTATGTATACATTATATACCCAATATATATATTTACCACAAAATAATAAATAAAATTGCACTAAAGATTTTAAATTAGTATAAAAATCAAAGTTACTCTAACTCATATCTAATTGATTGTCATTATTTGACACTGAAAAGAGAAATAATGGTAATGATAGTGAAAAATTATTTGGTGCTAACCACCTCTTAGATGTGACTCTCAGTATTTTACATGGATTGACTCATGTAATACTAACAGGACCCAATTTTCTTCTTAATAGCCCTGTTTTGCAAATAGAACCAGACATTTTTTATAATAGGGATAAATACTGATTATAAACAAATGTTATTTTAAGATATAGTTCAATTCTTTTCATACAATTTTGTTATTGATAATATAGTTTTCATAACGAAAAGATTCTTGGAATTATCATAGGAACATACTTCCATTTATGTTGCAATACAAGTTTTCTCACTCAAGAAATTTCTCTCAACACCAGCTTTGAAGTTCTCTCCTATCTCTAATACCAATTCTTAGAACCATTATTATTTCCTTTCTCTTTTACTATTCACATTATTCTCTCCTTCACCAATTAAATTTATTCTACATTGATTTCCAGTATTCTCTGATATTAAGGTGTTCTAAACTCATGAAAGTTAATACTCTTATTTTCCTCTGCGTACATATCATTTATAGAGTAGCAAAAGATGAAAAGAGTAATGAATTTCTAGTCTAGCGCATCCCCTTAATTTGTGTTTCCTATTCTTCTCATTTATATTTTTCTCTTTTGCCTAAAATGCATGTCACTCATTTGATTCATCTATCAATTTATTTTTCTCTAATCAATCCCAATATTTTCCACTGAATAGTAATGATACTGTTTTTCTTCATGAATTTTCTAAAATCTTTTAAAAATCTGCTTCATTTTAACATCTTCTGAAGGATATAGATCTAGCCATTCATTGCATTTTACTTAAATAATGAGAAATTATTATTTAAAACATTTGAAAAAGATTGAAGGAAATGGAAAATGCACATCTCAAAGAAATTAAATCATCATGTTTATTAAATAAAATATCATTTAAATTATATATGAAATCTAAGTTTCTATTTGAAAGTAATATTTGTTTCTTATAGGTTTGTTGGATTTTTACTTACTAGGAGATGAACTCATTAGATAATTTCCCTTAATTCTGAAGCAAAGATTGTGTTCAGTGTTTGAATGCAGTCCGAAAAAATGTTTAGCTTCACTGCTAAACACTAATGAATTTTACCATGCATTAAGGCTATATGCTATGTGGATCTTGGTTGTAGGACTTCCTTGCTTTCTCTGCAGAGGGCAGTAGTCTCTAATGATTTTTGAATTCAAATGAAATAAAATCATCATTGTCATTTATGTTGAAAAAATATTTTGTTTTTTTTTTGTCTATCCAAAAATTGTATATCTAATGTTCTACTTAATTTCTATGTGGCATTTAAAGTGGATTACCTGGGAAATTATAATCCTTGGCTGCTTCTGAAAACAGGTATCTTAACTGGGTTTCCTAAGAAATGGAAACTGAGCCAAAGTTTATGAATTGTAATTCAATAGTGAAATAAAATGAAAATAAGTCAGTGAAAAAGAAATAATATAATAGTGTGCATTTTTAAACTGGCCTCCATATGGTGTCAAGGACAGATGTTCCCTCCATCTTGCTGGGTTGTTTTCTGAGCAACTGTATAAACTACTGTGTCTCAGACAACCCATAAGATAGACAAATTTTCCACATTTCCATATAACAGAGTGGTCTCTTTAAGCTTTAACTCCCCTCACATGTGGATTGTACATGAGGGCACTAAACTTGAGTATCTCAATTATGTTAACAAAGATATAATGAAAGCAAAGGATGAGGTCATGGGATTTGCAATGACTGTGGAGCCTGGATGAAAAGGTGAAACATACAAGCATAAAGACTTTGATGTTGCCTGATTTCTGTTGATGGCACCAAAGCTGACATAAAGGAAACAGTTGCTATGTTTGGCCTACTGCAACTTAAGGAAAGCTATGACAGCCAGAGCTCTTCTCTCGGAGTTCTGATATTCAGAAGCCAAAAAGCAGATCTTGTTGCGGAGGCCCAGAATTTGGTTATAAGGGTAGCAGAGCTTTAGTTTTTAGAGACTCTTACGTCAATAACAGAGCCCTGGAGAATGGGATGCTGAAATCTGAGATAGTGACTTTTAACGTTGAGTCTGAGAACCTTAAACACCCAAATTCCCTGAAACCTCTAGGTGAACAGAATTATCCCCATTCTCTGTTCTAGAAGGAAACAAATTCTATTTGTCAGGAAGTTGTGCAATAAATTAACCTGAATATGTTTTCTTGAAAAATGATGCTTAGTTTTTTAAGATTCAATTTATTCTCATCATGCCTCATTGCTTCTAGCCCAATAACAAGGGAAAGGTCACAGCACAACTCCAGGGGAGAGTCCATACTTTTCAAGTCTAAAAGTCCATACATTTCACTAGAGTATATTAGGTATTGTCCAATTTCCAGCTATTGTGATTGATAATCAATGGATATTAGTTGGTAAGTAATATATACCTCAATTATTATGTCTTTCCTAAATTCAAGATGATTTTCTCATACATTTGATTATTGTTTCTCCATTTTTTAAAATTTAAGTTGATTTTCTCAAATTGCTCATTTGATTAATGCTTCTCAATTTCTAGAATTCCACTTACATGTGTATGTTTATTCTTCCCTACAGCTCTTATCTTAGACAAATTATCTTTATTTCTTATACATTTGCTTTGACTTTTATGGGAATTTTCCAGATGATTATATAATTCACTATTTTTTATGGAAATATCTGTCCTTCAAAACATCATTGACGTTTATAATTTTAATTGTAAATATATATATTAAATAAAGTTGTAATTATATGTGTATTTATGAGTATATATATCTATATCTGTAGCTATATCTATAGTCTAAATCTATATCTGTGTCTCTATATCTAGAGAAAGATTCAAAATAAACTCTTTTATGCTATCAGACCTGTTAAGAAATAGAACGTTGCCAGTACCTTTCAAGTGACTTGAAAGTCTCTTCCCCAATATATCTCTTCCCTCTCTCTCAAAGGTAACTAATTCCTGAATTATGTGTTAATGCTCTCTTGTTTATTTTTTATATCGATAGCATTAACACATATACCTATATCCTGAAACAATATATTGTCTTGTTTTACCTGTTTTTGACCTTGAATCTTCTATGCATGACTTCTTTCTTTTAAAATTATAATTTTGAGTCTTATGCATCAGATGAATGTGTTTACTTCACTCATTTTTTTCTCTATTTTCTTGTATGAAATACATACAATTTGTTTATCCATTCTTCTATTATTGAGCAATTGCATTGTCTGCCATCTATTTTCCTTTCTTCCTTTATTTTTATTATTGCTACTACTTTATGAATGCAAACAAGGCTGCTCTGAACATTCTTGAAATTATCATTTGGTGGAAATCTATAGAAGTATCTCATATATAATAACACTTGAATTACTGAGTCATAAGAAATGCTTACATTCAATTTAATATTTAATACCTCTTCATACAGATGGTAAAGTTAACACTCTCACAAGCAATAAATGAGAGTTTTCATTGTTTCATATCCTTGCCACTATGTGATCTTTTATAACTTGAAGTGTTGCCAGACTGATGAGGGTTAAATCTTTTTACATTGTGATTTTAATATTTCCCTGATTACTAAACTTTTTTTCAGATGTTTACAAGTGATTTGCATTTTCTCTGCTGTAAAATGCCTGCTTTCAAATTTGACCAATTTTTCAAATGGGTAATTTACTTTCTATCTAATTGTGGCTTGTTTATATATTTTGGATATTAATGCTTTTATGTCATAAACTTTATATATAACTTATTCCTGTTTAGGGATATTTTCCATTTCTCTTTGTAAAGGATTTTTAATGAACAAAGTTCTTAATTTGAAACAGTAAAATCTCCACTTTTTCTTTACAGTTATCTTTTTGTTGTTGTTAGGTCAGTAAAAATAGTAAAAAGAATTTATTGAGAAATGGGGGAAAGGAACAGAGCTTGCTGAGAAATGGGAGCGAAGGACAGAAATAGGCCATTAGCAGCAACACAAAAGATTCCTTCCTCCAGTCACCAGAAGTAACTGCCATCCTGTCTTTTAATAATAGATTAGTTTTAACTATTTTCAACTTTATATGCATGGAATAATAGAATATTTACTCTTCCTGTCTGTCTTCTTTTGTTCAGCAGTATGATTGTAAGATTGTGATATTTTTCCCTATCATGGGGAACAGTGGTTCCTTTATTGCATTGTTATATTTTATGTATAAAAATACCACAGTGCATTTATTTGTTCTACATTTGGTTTATTACAAGTTTGGGGCTCTTCAAACAATGCTCTCAGAAGTTTTTCTCTTTTGGTGAATCTATGTATGCATCTCTGTTGAATGTAGACCTACGATTAGATTTCTAGGGCAAAGGAGTACAGTATGCCCAATTTTAGTCAATTATTTTTCTAATTGATAAATTGGTTGTATCATTTTTCACTCCATCAGCAATGCACACGATTTCTAATTCTCTAAATTCTTGCAAGCATTTGTTACATTTAGTCTATCCATCTGCTGGCTGATGATTGGAAATCATCCAATGACTCAAGTACAAGGCAACACTGAATATCAGCCTCACTTATGTACAATTTTCTCTTCTCTGGTATCTAGGTTACTCCAGCCTTGGCTACTTTGTTGGCACTGTGATGCTCCAAAGAGTAATTCTACCTCGACTGCACACCCCAGATTTCCTGGATGTCCTTGTTAAAATGTCTGGTCAGATGCAAGTTATAACAGCAAAATCCATGAATTTATGGAATGCCTTATTCATCATCTTGTTATTAACACAGCACTGAGTCTGATCAAGTATCTTATTTCATAGTAAAAGAAATGTGGCAGTGCACACAATATCAAGGAATCCACTCTCCTTACCATGTACTCATTACTCTCTAATAACTTGTGTAATAGAATGGTGGAATACCTTACTGAACGTTAACGATAATGCCTTGAAAAGCTGGGGCTTAATTTTTGAGGAAAATTGACCAGTATACAATGCTGTTTCCTCCACAGCCAGAATAAACTGTTATGGATATCAAGGGATGTAAGTGCAAGTAGCTCCTTTTACTACCAAACTAAAACCCCACTTAGAAAATTTTTGCTTCCTGTCCCACCATTTCTAGCATAACAAATATGTTGGTCTTAGATATAAAGAAGTTATGCTTTCATTAGTGAATATGGCAGTGATTTTATTGAATTGGTAATTGAAAATACCTCATATATTTATTAAACCAACAGAAAAAAAGGGGCTGATGTCATTGGTACTAATGATCAGGGGAAATTCTTTGGATGCATCACAATGAGGGCACATATGAATAATGTCTTCAATCCATAGAAATCCCTAAAACATCTCTTTAAAATTTCAAGACAAATGGTAAAAGATACTGGAAAAATAAAGCTACAAATAATGTAAGTTATAAAGATTAACTAAAGTCACATGACCAATTACAGCAACAAGGACAGTTGTAGCAATTCATTTTTTGTTGTTTCTTAAATTTATATATGCATATATGTGTGTATGTGCATTTTGTTCAATAGAAACAGAAAACTGTTATTGTTTTATTAATGAACTCTAAAATGTATAGAAGAGTGCTCATAAATGCTTAGTAGCCGAAGGGGTTAAATGTTCCACTCATTTATCTACTGGTCTCAGCTCAAAATTTCACCCTTTTAATCATTTTATTGTGTACTGGGTCACAGATTCTAAAAACTATATTTCTGCTCTACCAGGTGGCATAATGTTACTTTTTGCCAAAATAGATGCAAGAGGAAGGAAAAAGATTTCTTTACACTGCCAAAATAAAATGTTGATTTAATGATAAGGAGGACTTGATAAAGGAATATGAACAGAACAGAAGAAAAATGAACATGAGGAAATAAAGAAAAATTGACCAACCAAGAAGAAGTGTGGACTAATGCTGAAGACTGAACATTGAATATCACACCAGATGAATTTTCAAGCTTAGAGTTGAATAGATGCCTATTTCACAAGGCCTAGGGAGAAACTCCAAAATGCCTTTTATAAGTACTACTGCTCTTTCTGAAAACATTGACAGCACCACACTTTCCTCAAGGCATTCTGCATCTCCAAGTTTCGAAGAGTGTAAATCAGAGGATTGAACATAGGAGCAATGATGATGTAGAGAACAGCAAACACTTTATCTTCTGGAAAATTTATGGGTGGTCTAATATAAACAAAGAAAACAGGCACAAAGAACAGAACCACAACTGTTATGAGAGAACTGCAAGTGGAAAGAGCTTTGCTAAAGCTTGGCGCAGGGTAAGCCCTGATGGTACATGATATCAGAAGATAAGATAACATCAAAATCACAAAAGTTGCCAAAGCAACAATACCTGAATTGACTATTACCAAGAGACCAATTATGTATGTATATCAGTGCAGTACAGATTCAGCAAAGGATACACATCACAGAAGTAGTGCTCTATCTCATTGGTACCACAGAAGGGTAAGAAGATGGTGAGAAGAAACTGATTGGCTGAGGGTATAAATCCCCTAGCCTAACAAGCTATGATGATGGTGTGACACCTCTGTCTGCTTATGATGACGGTGTAGTGCAGGGGCTTGCAGATGGCCGCATAGTGGTCATAGGCCATCCCTGTGAGGATAAAGATCTCGATGCCTCCAAAGAAATGTTTGGAAAAGAGCTGTGCCATGCAGTTATTATAGGAAATGGTCTTCCTTTCTGATACTAAATCCATCATTAGTTTTTCCGTCACTGAGGAAGTGTAGCAAAAGTCGGAGAGTGAAAAATAATTAAGGGACAAATACATGGACTGGTCAATTAACTGACTGCATGAAACAGAAATCATTATGAGCAAGTTTCCCATCCAAATAGCAATGTAACAAAATAAAAATAATACAAAACAGAATATTTCAATGTGCTTGTTTTGGCAAAGTCCCAAGAGAATAAACACAGTGACATTATTCCTATTTTCATGGTCCAGCACAGCAAAAATACTTAACAAAATTAATAAGTCAATGTCAGAAGTGTTTATAGAGATATGTATAGCACACATATCCTAAAATTATATTTAATTGGCATAATTCCAGTGTTTCCATAAATGCAAATCTGATACTAAACAAAAGTGTCTTTTCTGATTAATGTCATGATGCTTTCCATAAATCTTTCAGAACATTATGCTTAATCTTGACATTATTTGAAATTAATGCATTCAATCAGTAATTAAAATCATTTAAAATATTATTATATGGCAAACATTTTCCAAGTCTAATGAAATATATAATTAATTACATGGGGAGGGATAACTCTAGGCCGTTTCAAATTCAAAAATTGTTAAATGTGCAAGTATAAGTTATACAGTGTTTTTTTTTAAGATTTAGAGGCAAAGGTAAATTTTAATAGTGGCCACTACTGGAATATATACCTGAAAATCGTTTTAGAATGTGGTAGAAGATAAAATGAAAGATAAATATAATGATACTATATATTTAATAGGTTGAAAAAAATCTCTCTTCAGGAGGCAAATGCAATTGGTTTGACTTATTTTCTTATTTCTTATTGCTTGTTGGCCTTTTTCTTAGTGATTTGTGAGATTAAAATATTGACATTTTGTAACAGAAAAAATTTTCATTTAGCCATAATTATTTTGCAGTACTTAAAACTAAAAATGTTAAGCATAAGGCTT
>JAQZBX010012369.1:0-41330 GCA_029593785.1 Cabassous unicinctus
CACAAATAATATTTGAAGCTAGAAGACAATAGAAGTAAGTCTTAAAAATTTCAGGAAATTATTTTCCAAACTAGTATATAGTCCTATAATTGCTACCAATTAAATGGGATAGTAGATATTTTGATATGGAAATTACTGAAAACTATTTACCTCCATGTACTCATTCTCTGGATAGGCTTTCACAGAAAAAGAATAAGTTTAAAAAGAATTAATTAAATAAACAAACAAATTGAAACAATAAAAAATAAAGCTTCAGGGGTTGACTACACAAGAGAGAGAAATAGAGAACCCAAAAGTGATAAAAAAAAAAAAGGAAGACATAAAGAGCAAACAGTTCAGATCAGTGCAAGTCAGAAATTACTGAGAGATATATATCCAAGAAGATGATTTTTATAGGACACATGATGCATTTGAGTAATATTAGAAACATAATTTATTTTGAAGAAAATTTTGGGAAGAGTTGGTAATTAATACATAGAAAACTAAGCAATTAAAATAAAAGATGGTTAGCAACTCCAGGGGAAACAAAAGAAGTTGTTCAAGAAAGAAAAAATAAAATTAATATTCTACATAGCTCAGTTGTGAATAATGTCTACATAGTCATCATAACATACATGTAGGCTAGTCACCTAATCAGAACTAAAACTATATTAGGAACAGGCAAAGAGGGGTGATTGGTGGGTGTGATGGAAAAGAATGCTAAATCCCCACTTTGCATAGTGAAAGGTAAAGGTATGATATCAAAGGCTGAAAAATCAATAAGTACCAGGATGAGCATATTATTGGATGCAAAGATAAAGAGATAAGTAACAAATAAAACAATTAAACTATTAAAAGTTATTGACTCTGGGAAACAAAGAATGATGAGAATTGTTTTTTGTAAGTAGGAGTGAGGTGACTGTCATTTTTCCTAATAAGCCTTATAGACAAGTTTCACTCTTTAAAATACATATTAGTTTGAGCAAAAAAAATAGTTTTATTCAATCAATGATCACTTATAGAAGAGATTTTGTCAAATGGGAGAATGTTGTGGACTGAGTCATATCCCCCACAAAGATGTGTTCAATTCCAACTGCAGTCTTGCGGATGTGAACCCATTTGTAAACAGAATCTTTGAAGATGCTATCAGCCAAGGTGTGGCCAAACTGAATCAGGGTAGGCCTTAGTCCAATATGACTGGAGTTCTTAAAAGCAACAGGAGCCAGAACAGGACAGGAGGAGGAAGTGGGAGACAGAAGGAATCAAATGGCCATGTGACAGAGGCAGAGACTGAGTTATGGATCACAGGCAAACCACCACCAGAAGGCTACAGACATCAGAGACAGCAAGAGTCTGCTGATATCTTGATCTTGGACTTCCAGCCTCCAAAACCGAGACAATAAATTCCTATTACTTAAGCCAACCAGTCTTCGGTATTTGTAAAAGCAAGCCTGGCAAACTAAGAATAAAATATAATTCTGTCCAAGAGAGGGACAATATTCTTGAGTAGATAAGATATATGGAGAAGAACCATCTAGACAGAAAAAAAAAAAAAAATTGGGGAGGCACTAAATTGTATTTAATTCTATATGACCCATACAAGTGCATCTTTTCTGTCTTGTTTGTTTCTTAATTCATTGGTGACTGCTTGCAAATTACTTGTAATTCTCTCTCAATGCTCACCAGATGGAATGTTTATCATGTATTCCATTCTTTTCTTTGATGTGATAGAATACAGTTTACATTTAAGTCTAATCCAATTTTATGAAGAAAATGTCTAAAATTAAAAAAAATCAGAAAATGCTAAAAGAACATTTACAATACAATAAAATGCATGATTATAAACACAGCTACAATCATACCATACATAAAACCACTTAAACATTCAACCAGATTATCATCTGGAAGGCAATGTACTCATTCTGAGATCCAGGGCCATCATTCCAGTGTTTTAAATTGAAATGGAATAGGTTAAAAAAATATATGTATACACACACACACACATACCCCAATAGCATGAAAACAAAGAAAAGGATAAAACTTAAAAGTTTTTGAAAAATCCGATGTGTTCTAAGAAAGGTGTAATTTGAAGTAAAAAAATATATAATGATTTAAAAACCACAGCACTAAATGATCACAAATAAATGTATTCATTTGAAGCTTTCCTACAGAAAGGGTCAGATAAGAACTCTATCCCAGGGGCCCAAAGAATGACATCAAAAATGAGCATTTCCATTTTGCAGACAGTTGGCCAAACAACAGCATATTTTGGCAGCACAAACAACTACGGGAAAGGAGTATGTTTTTTAAATGTCTCCAAAATCCTCTTGTTAATCTAATTCATGATCTCAGATTTTGTACAGCCTAGGTTTAAAAGAAACAAGGACCCTAGTTGGATTCAAACTAAACTGGTGTTAAACGAATTGAAGTAAATGAAGTGAGAGTAGTAGTCAAGATGACAAAAATTATAAAGAAAATTATTTTCCCCAAAACGTACTATTGTGTTTCTCAAGAAATATTTTAACTATAAAATGAAAATAATTTTTTTAAAGATGCTCTGTTTATTGGCACAAAAAAGTCTTCAAACCCAATTGCCAAATAATTCACCTTTCATAATAGAACAATGATGTATATTCATACCTTCATAGTTTGCATGTGTATGCACATGTGTGTGTGTTTTAAAGGTAGGGTTGGCATTTTATTCTTGAAAGTTTTAACATTATGTTTCCATAATTTTTCCTCATTCAAATAGAATTCTATAATGAAACAGAGTTCATTTTAAGTCCAAATTTTTGAAAAATACAATGATATACTATGTGAAATTGTCTTTAATCAAATAAAGAAACCCATTTTAGCTTAGGAGACACTATCAAATGTTTAGAAGCTTTCCACAGCCCAGGCATTCCAGTCCATAGCCAGGCACAGAGGTATGATTCAGTCAGCATGTCTGCCCAAGAAACCCAAAGCAGAAAGCCAAACCTGGACCCAAATAAATGCATTTTTCATTTATGAGATCATGATTACTTTTCTATACTAATTTAATCTTCTCCCAAAAATATCCCTTTTTTTTTTCTTTTTTGTTTGTGGTTACAATTCTCTTGATTCTCTCCTCTCAAAGAGCTGGAGGGGTAAGAAATGTCTGAAATGATACTCAAATGGAATAAGCTCTAAATTTCACAGTGTCAGAGTAGTAAAATATGGGCATGTTATATAAAATCTAGGGAATAAGAAAATATGTGGTTTGTTAAATTTTGCTGACTTGATATATCGTTATTTTTCTTTGTTATTGCTTTACCTGTGGTATCCTTATGATTTATTCCCATCTGTGTGTGCACGTATGCATAGCATAATTCACATTAATTAAAACTACAATATTTGTTTCAATCACAAAACTCAGTTGCTCCTTCTCTATTGCCAACTAGATAGCTATTTAATAAAATTCAATGACTGACCAATTCTGCCAAATAATTGGTTCAGTCAAAAAGTCAAGCAAATTTATTTGCTTTAAGTAGAAAATTCTGTGTGAATAATCATATTGTTGGTCTTTATAAATAAAGTATATTTTAAAGTCAAAGAGAAAAGCATGAGAGAAGATCCACAAACTTAGGAATGCTTTTGACATATTTTTTAAAAGTATAAACTGTGGAGCCAGATAGATCTATGTTCACTACCTCTGAAATATATGTCAGCTCTGTAGACTTCTTATCTATTAAATGGGGTTGATAACACCTACACCAGTGTTTCTCAATGAGGAGCTTTCCAAAAGCTCATTTGTATCAGCATAACCTGAGATTCTGATAGATACCCATGTGGTTGGGTTCTACCTCAGTTCCTAGTGGTGGGATCACATTTTTGACCAGTACCCAGGGTAATTTTTTTTTTTTAAGATTTATTTTTATTTTATTTCCCTCCCCACACCCTTACTGCTTGTGCTCACTGTGTCCATCTGCTCTGCGTTTCTCTGTGTCTGCTTGTCTCTCTTTGCTGCGTCATCTTGCTGCGCCAGCTCACCACGCGACAACGGGCTGTCCTGCCCTCACCAGGAGGCCCTCGGGAATCGAACCGGGGCCTCTCATATAGTAAACAGGAGCCCAACCAATTGAGCCACAGCCGGCTCCTCACCCAGGGTAATTTTTAATCTCCCTAAAATTGAAAAGCCACTGACTGAACTTCTGGGTTAGTATGTAGATAAACATTAACAACTAAGACACATAAGTCCCTGGCAACCTGAGCTCTATTTCAACTTGATTTTAATGGGGTAATAATTAATTCTAAAAGCAACATTGCCAAGGTTTTTGTAGAAGGAGATGTATGAATCAGGGTTCTTCAGAGAAACAGAAACAATAGGAGATGATAAATAGATATAGATGATATAGATGTAGAGATATAGACAGACATAGATGTAGATGTAGACGTAGACATAGACGTAGACGTAGACATAGACAGACATAGACATAGACATAGACACAGAAATAGACATAGACATAGACATAGACATAGACATAGACATAGACATAGACATAGACATAGATATAGATATATTTTAGGGAATTGGCTCACAAAATAGTGGAGGCTGGCTAGTCAGAAATGTGTATGGCAGACCAGCAGGCTGGAAACTCAGGCAGGATTCTTATGCTACAGTCTTGAGGTAGAATATCTTCTTCTCTGGGAAACCTGTTTTTGTTCTTAAGGGGTTCAACTGATTGGATGAGTTTCATTCACATTTTAAGAGTAATCTCCTTTGCTTAAAGTCAGCTGACAATAGATGTTAACCATATCCACAGAATAACTCCACACCTACATTAGTGTTTGATTAAATAACTGGGTACTATAGCCTAGCCAAGTGGGCACAAAACACTACTCATCAGAGGGAGGAAGGGCATTCCAGATAGGACTGTCCCAGGTATCAGAGAGAAAGAATTTGATGTGGAGAGAATAGAAAGGGACAAGGAGGGAGTGGATATGGCTCTAGCAGTTAAGTGCCTGCTTCCCACATGGAAGGTCCTGGGTTCGGTTCCTGGTGCCTTTTGAAAGCAAACAAACTAACTAACAAAAAAACCAACTCATGGGAGCCAAGGTGGCTCAGTGGTGAGTGCTGGCTTCCCACATACAAGGTCCTGGTTTCAATACCCAGCCCCAGTACCTCTAAAAATACAGGATCCTATGTGTTGCCACATTGTTGCATGAGCACTTCTTTTAGATTGCTAAAGGTTGCTGAGAGCAATATACCAGAAACAGGTTGGCTTTTATGATGGAAATTTATAAAGTTAAAAGTTTATTGTTCTGAAGCCATGCAAGTGTACAAATCAAGGCATCAGCAGGCTGCCTCTGCTCATCTCACCCTTCTGCTCAGGGCCTCCTTGCTTTCAGCTTCTGGCCAAAGTGGCTCCTCTCACCATCTATGTTCCATTGACTTCATCTTCTGGCTCCAGAGGCCTTCTCTCTCAACTTCTGGGTTCCTCTCTGTCTCTGCAGCTTTTTTTCTGTCTCTGCAGCTTGTTTTATTCCCCCATTTTTCATGGTTCCCAATAAAAGGATTAAGGCCCACCCTGGGTCATGCAATCTAATCAAAGGCCCTTAACTGAAGTAATTTAATGAAAAGGTCCCACCTACAAAAGGGTGTGCAAGCACAGAAATGGATTAGCTTTAAGAACAGGATTTTCTGGGGTCCACAAAAACACTAGAGATGCTTCTGTAAACCAGGCCCAAATGTTTGTAGAATGAAATGACATGAATATATTCTTGTGGGTTGTGTGGTTTATGACTTGTAGCAGGGAAGATGAAGAACATCCCTGTAACTGCTCTCTTCTCTCTCAAGGACATCTACTTGGATACTGTGCTGGTACTGTCCCCAAATACTCTAAAACATTTAGCAAATATTGTGGAAAACTTGAGTTGATTAATACAAAACAAGGGAAACAAAAAATAAATAAATTTTAAATAAACAATAAGGGACTCTAACAACAACAAAAATGTATAAATCTTGCCTTTCCTTTCACTCTTTGCAATGCATGACAAAGTAATTGGTGATAAAATATATTCCATTAATATATACATAATTAATTGATATTATATGAAATTGTATTATATGTTATATCAACACTCAAGAGGAAATAACCAAAACAACATGTAAACAAAGAGTTCCATTACTTATGTATCTATTTTCATGGGAAAGTATTAGCCTCTAATGTTTTACCTTGTTCTGGCTTATACAAACTTGCTAGTTAGAAATGCATTTTTTTAAGTATATAATTAAGACTGAGAGCTATGTAGTCCCAAATTTAAAACAATTGTCTGAATGCCTCTGTGGATTTAGTAAATAATTTATCTTTTATTGTTGAATAGATGCAAAATATGAATGTGTTCCAATGCTGTGAAAATAAATTCATTATGCAGGAGAAATGTACATGAGGTATATGGATGATTAGAAAGAATATTTAACTGGAGAGGGTATGTGAAAAGCCTTATCCTTTATTGTTCCTTAGAAAATAATCACTTAGTGATTAATAAATGAGAACTGAATTACATGTTATAGGTTAGAAAGCACACCACATATATGTCCTAGTTTACCAAGGAGTATAATGGGTAGAACAATTTTAACAAAAACCTGGCTAAATTTGAAAATGGGAAAAAAAAAAGCCTCCTATGTATATTGGAGAAGAAACCATGAGAGGCCTAGTGGTTTGAGCTTGGTTGAGTATTTAATGTCACCAGAAGATTTCCTTGAATCCAAGCTTAGGATTTTTACATAGCTTGGGGATGGAGGGTAGGAGGGGTATGGAAGGAGAAGGTGGGGTATGTGTGACTTGTCCATATGCACATCACGTACATCAACAATCCTCTTATTTGCTGCACAGAAAAGTCAAAGATATATGGTCCCTTTAGGCAAATCAGTTACATTTAACGATTCAAGAAGAGGAAGGAGCAAGATATCTTTATCACAAGAACAAATCCCTGAAAGGTAAGAATGAGATTGGCATATCTTATGACTATTAGAATTAAATTTGGAAGGAAAATGAAAAAAGTAAGTTAAACAAGGCCTTTCTATTTGTTAAATCATTTAATAGGATTAGATTAAAAATTGCAATGCTAAATATTAAAAATACATATAGAAGAGTTTCAAGGAATTTCTGTAGCTATAAAATAAGCTTCATCAAAGAGAAAAAAATTTAAAAAAAGGAAAAATAACCATATATTTTCTTTATTTTAATAATGTTTCAGGTGAGAAAAA
The DNA here is from genome assembly GCA_029593785.1 of Cabassous unicinctus. Classification (NCBI taxonomy): domain Eukaryota; kingdom Metazoa; phylum Chordata; class Mammalia; order Cingulata; family Chlamyphoridae; genus Cabassous; species Cabassous unicinctus. The sequence continues at coordinate 7,211 of JAQZBX010012369.1, forward strand.
ATATTCTCACATACTAGAAGATAAACAATTCTTAGAAGATCAGAATTTTGATTCCTACATTCTCCACAGATAATTGTTTTCTAGGAGTTTATAGCTACATTGTTCATGGATGCCAGGAACCAAAGGCTGATATTTATATTAGTTCAGTCTGTGAAATATTTTTGATAGGCCTTTTTATGATTTAGAGCTGGTTATGATTTAGGTTGCCTACAGCTCAGGTTTCATTCAAACCTGGCAATTTTTCCTTCATGTCACAAAAATTTTTCATCTTGACACAATAGCCTTACAAAACCACTGGGGGGAGGTTATTGACACATACTGTTTCAGTTTGCCAAAGGGTTGCCCATGCAAACTACCAGAAACGTGTTGGCTTTTATAAAAGGAGTTTATTTGGGGTAAAATCTTACAATTCCAAGTCTGTGAAAAGTCCAAATTGAGGTACTTACTCACCAAAGTTAGCTACTGTTGATTCTGTTGTCTGGGCACATGGCAAAGCAAGATGGCCACAGATCTCTGCTGAGGTCTCAGCCTTCCCCTTCCGGTTCACCATCTCTCAGAGCCCAGCTCCTAGAGCTCAGCTGTGAGCAACCAGGGATAGTCCTTGTCTCTTTCCAGGCCTCCTCTACCCGTCTGGGCTGCTCCATTTTCTTCCTGAGTTTGCTGTAAGCTATCAGGCATATAACAGGGCTTGCCTCCTCTTGAACTACTCTGTGGGCCCAACCTCTTTGGGGCTTCATGCTTAAGTGATCTTCCAGTCCTCTCTCATGTGGCAGGATCAAATATGGCAGTTTCCTTTATCTGTATCTCCGTGTTTATCAGACCCAGAAAGAGGGCAGAGACTCAAGAGGAGTCTAGCCTCACTGATCCATTACATGAATGGATTATTTCACAAATATAATCTTTCTGTTTTTCGGGATTCATAAAATAATTTCAATCTGCCATACACACACACACACACACACACACAGTCATAAAACAAAATAAAAGAAACAAAAACTAAGAACCTGTCCTGCTCTGTTTCCTCATGCTTTCTCCTAGAATACCGGTAGCATTCTTCATTTCTGCAAGTCCAAGACTGTTGGAGCCCGTAATTCAGAGACCCTCCTCGCCAATTTCTGAGACAAACTTGTGAAATACAACTTCAGGAAAAATGCTTTTATTTTATGGCATCCTTTTAATCACACACAGGCAAACACACACGCACACTCACACACACACAGCCAATTCTTTTCCTGTTTAATGTTGAACACACAAACTCCTCTAAAACTATTCTGTACTGTTGTAGAGGTAAGGACCAGAGCACAACTCTCACTAGATCAAATCAAATTGCTAGAGATGTCAGCAATGACATCCTTTGGCAGTGAAGAAACTTTAGAAATCCTATTCTTTCATATCTCATATTAGAGTTGAAGAACTGAAACAAAAAAGAAGTGAATTGTCTAGATTCACCTAGGTTGTTAGTAATAAAGCTAGTTCCTAATGTAGCCTACTGTCATTTTGTTTTCTTTTTTTTCTTTTTTTTGCAAAAGGAAGAAAATAATAATTATAATTAAGATTATTTAGATAAGTCAAATTAAAATGTTACATTTTCAATTCACTGCATGTAGAAAAGATATTTGGTGAATTTGTATCCTAGGGTAGTCTCATAAATGAAATCAATTGAATGACCTGATTATACTTAATTCATTAATTAATAAGTGGAATAATAGTATGTTTAAACAAGTCCAAAAATTATTGGAAAAACAAAGTATTTCTAAGCAATTTAATAAGGGAGTGTCAGGGTAAGATTGCTAAATTTCAACATTAGTTGCACAACAGGGTTTTAATGTTGAGCAGGGCAGTAAACCATAACCTTTGAGGTTATCTTTTCTACCAGACAGACATTATTTGCATATTGATTAGGAGAAAGTATTCAAATTGACCTCTGCCCCTACAGAGTTATAAATAGCCCACTCATTAGAAAGAATACCCAGTGATCTTTTTTGCCTGGTTCCAATTTTTGAAAAACTTTTAACCAAAGTTTTATGCTTTACATATTAAGATATTATACTTCCTCTCAAGAACCCCAAATAATTTATTTCTATGTTCCAAATCACTCACTTGTAGAATCTATCTGATCTATTACTAAAATAGCTAATCCTGTTTTATTTTAGTTTTTTAGTAAGTCCATTACCTAGCTGTCCAATTCCTAAAACAAAGAAAATAAAAAAGAAAATTTCTGAATGGAAAATTTTGATTTATTTATTTGGAGAACAAAACCTTCTGAACAGGTTCAGTTCAAAGTTTGTTTAAATGCCAGTTTGAGGTCCAGAAAATTCCAGGAACCTCCACATTTTCACCATGTGCATAGAAACTTAAATCTAGCAGTCAAGATTTAAACACATTTGGAAATGGGAAAAATATGAGATTTCTGAGGCAGTTGGCCTAGAATGTCCCTGGACAATTTAATTAGTCTGTTAAGCCCCTCAAAAGCAAAGCTTTTGGAAATTTCATTGCTTTAGGGCTTTGCCTCAGGAGCATCTAATAATTTCCTTGTTTTTGTAAGACAGAGTTACAGAGGCATTTGACCAGTTGCTGTTATTACTCCAATTTCCTTTAGCTCTTATCCATCACTGCTTAAGTGGCAATAAGGGAAATGAAAGTCTGCAAACCTAGTTGGGAGAAATGGAAAAATGACTTCCAAATTTGGGGTATAAATGGGAAGGAAATCCTGAATTTATGAATTAATGGAACTCCATGCTACTAAAATTATGCAGTATGAAAACAACCTATACAGTCTGGTTTATACCTTAAGCTTTGGATATAGTATACATTGAAATTAAAATTTAAAAAACTCAACCTACTCTGTAAGAACCATATTTATATATAAATTTTTCTTTTGATTATGTTATTTTCCTATCCCTTAAAATTGAAGCCCAGTCCTAATGAGAAATGTGCAGTGAAGATAACCTCTTAATAATACATTGTATGACAGTATTTCTACTATGCAGTGTTTGCTTTATTCTATTTTTTAAAAGCTTACTAGATTTGCAGTTCTAACGAGGCTGATTTTTAGCAGAATAAAAATTCCTATGTATTGAGCTTGTTTTAAACTAAATCAACTCCATAAACTATTGAACAACTTTCATGACCAATATTTATTTACCTTTAAGTTTTATCTCAACTTTTCTCATTCTTTAATAGTATAATAAGTCATTTACATTTTCCAGAAATGTAATCTCCATATATTGCATCGTTCCTATAAGGAATTAGGCTTTGAATAATCCTGTATTGAATAAAGCTCAGATTACCAGGTATGTACCTCAAGTATTTTTTTAAATGATTGTTACGTTGATGTATTTAGTTTCTGAACAAATCCTAATTTAAACGTTGCAGAAATCATGTAAAATGCACAATCTGAACTGATTTAAATATATTTTAAGTGAGACTTGATTTTCTTATTTGAATTTTCACAAATAATTCAAATTTATTAGTTTGTTATGATTGGTATTTTGTATTCTCCCAAAGTGTCATTTCATTGCATAGTAAAAACCAAAGTAGGTTTTTGTATTTACTGAAAATCCATTTATGGATCACTTAATTGCAGTATCATTAAAATCACTTCAAACTGCTTATTATAATCAGGATTACTCTTATATTTTATCTAAATTAGTATATAAGTTCAAGAAGTCTGAGCATTTGTTTTGTTCGTAACTGTATGTCCAGGGCATAGAAAGAAATTATGGTCCACAGTAGTGCTATCTGTTAAGTGAATAAATTAATGAATGCTTTTTATTAGACAATATTCCATCTGGAATCACATTGGAATTATTTTAAAAAATATAATGCATTTTGGTAATGTGTTTTCTTTCAAAGAATATTTTTAAAAACTGGTTTATGATACTGTTTGTAAAGTTACTTATATTTTTATAAATTGTGGCAAATATAATTAAGGTCAACTATCAACCTAAGAAAATGTCTACTATGTACAATACATTTCATCAATTTTCAAACAATTGTTGACCTGGAATAAAAAAAAATCATTGTAACATTAAAAAACACTTTCTTTTGATTCATGGCCCCTTAAACTTGGTATTTTTATATAATTTTGCTCATAAATTTATCTTACCATATGTCTGGGCAAATCTAACAACTTCCCTTATTTTGGCAAACCAGAATGAATGTATTTCTAAGGAAGCTTTGACATATTTATTTTATATTATATTCTTTCATGAGGACTACAAAATATGTGCTGTGTGATCTAGAAAAAAATTGTGCCAGCAACTAAAAACAACTGTGAAAAGCTATGAGTTCTTTTTCCTTTAAAATCCCTTGAAAATCTCATATTTGATTTTCTTAATACTCCTACTAAAAAGTAAAAAGCAAGATAATTCAGCTGTGAAAACAAGCAAAATTTCTTCTAATATAGAACAGCTGAGCACTTCAGACTTTACAAAGGATCCACGCCTTCTCTAGCCACAGGTTTTGTGTGTGTGTGTGTGTGTGTGTGTGTGTGTGTGTGTGTGTGTGTGTGTGTGTTTTAATCAAGTTGCTATTATGGGCATGTTGCAGTTAAGTAAGGGTTTTTTCCTTTCTTACTGAAGAAAACTAAGAAGAATAAAAAGACAGAGGGATCATAAATTGTTTCAGTTTGTGTTACTTTGGCCTTGAAAAGAAAGAGAAGAGTCTAATTTAGCCAAAGTCAACAAACAGCCAGTTACCACGAATTCCAAACTCTTAGGTTATAGCGAAAGAGACCCATTAATTCAGGGATGTCAGGGCGGCTGGTGAAATTGAATACAAAAAACACTGTCCCGTGAGTTGCCACAGCTAGCTTCCTTTAGTAGGCAGAGTTTGGGGGAAACTCTTTACTTGCTATTTAATTATTTTGTAAAACAATGGGTTTTAGGGGGCAAGAATTAAGTGGCCTAAAGTACACTTTTATTCATTTAGAATCCCGACGAAGTGGGTAAACTTCAACTGCTAAGAGAAAAATAGAAGTAACAGTTTCCTGAAATTGTTAAGCCAACACACTATTAAATACACCACCTAACATTGTTCTTTTCCTCTCCCTTTTCACTCTTGCAGCTACCACATGTGATGGAAGGAATCCAAGTTAAACACTCTCACCAGAGCTTGCTCCAAGACAGATGACTACGCCTCAGGCTTGGCCAATACAATGCACTTCTATTCTCTATTTATTTTTGTAGTTCAAAGACCTGGCAGTAACCCGCTTGGTGCCTGCCATAAAGACCAGTGCACTCCTGATTACTGCCCAGAGATTTCTATCTCTGTATGCCAGCTACACAGATAGACCACATATACAGAGCAGGGTTTTTTTTTTATTTTTATTAGAGAAGTTGTAAGTTTACAGAAAAATCATTCATAAAATACAAAGTTCCCATATACCATCCTTTTATTAACACCTTACATTGGTGTGGTACATTTGTTACAATTCATAAAAGCACATTTTTTTATAATTACAATATTAACTATAGTCCATGGTTTAACTTAGGGTTTACTGTTTGTGTTTTGCAGTTCCTTAGATTTAAAAAAAAATAATATTCTAGTAACAGATTTACAACCTAACATTTCCCCTTTCAACCACATTCAAATATGTAATTCAGTGCTGTTAGTTATGTTCACAATATTGTGATGCCATCACCACCATCCATTACCCCAACTAAAATTTCAATACCTTTTAGCCTTAACTTTATTTCATATTCCTCCCCATCTCCTGGTAACCTATATTCTATAGTCTCACTATAAGTTTGCTTATTCTAATTGTTTCATATCAGTGAGATCATACAATATGTGTTCTTTTGTGTCTGGCTTATTTCACTCAACATGATGTCTTCAATGTTAACCTATAGTTTTGCATGTATTAGAACTTCATTTCTTTTTAGACTGAATAATGCTCTGTTGTGTGTATATACCATGTTTTATTTATCCACTCATCAATTCATGAACATTTGGGTTGCTTTCATCTTTTGACAATTGTCAGTAAAGTCGATATGAACATTGATGTGCATATATCTGTTCGAGTGCCTGCTTTCAAATATTTTGGTTATATACCTAGAAGTGGGTTTACGGGGTCATATGGTAATTCTATACTTAGCATTTTGAGGGACTGCGAAACTGTCTTCCACAGTAGGGGCATCATTTAACATTCCCACTAATGATGAAAGAGTATTCCTACTTTTCCACATACTTTCCAAAACCTGTAATTTTTTTTAAGAGTAGTCATTCTAGTGGGTGTGAAATGGTATCTCGTGCTATTGTTTTGCATTTTCCTATGGCTAATGATGTTAGGCATTTTCATGTGCCTTTTGTCCATTTGTAGATCTTCTTTGGAGAATATCTATTCAAGTTTTGTCCATATTTTAAAAAATGAGTTGTCTTTTTGGTGTTGAGTTGAAGGATTTCTTTATATGTTCTGTATATTAAATCCTTATTGGATATGTGGTTTCCAAATATTTTCTCCTATTGTGTAGGTTGTCATTTTAATTTAATGATAAAATCGTTGAGGTGTAAAAGTTTTTAATTTTGATGAGGTCCCACTTATCTATTTTTTTTCTTTTTTTCCTTGTGCTTAGGGAATAAAGTCTAAGAAACCATTGACCAACACAAGGTCTTGAAGATGCTCCATATTTTTCTTCTAGGAGTTTAAGAGTTCTGGCTCTTATATTTAGGTCTTTGATACATTTTGGGTGATTATTGCATATTATGTGAAGTAGGGGCCCACGTTTTTTCTTTTGCAAATGGAAATCCAATTTTCTCAGCACCATTTGTTGAAGAGACTATTCTGTCCCAATTGACTTTCCCCCTGGTCAAAAATCAGTTGGCCATAAATGTGAAGGTTGATTTCTACACTCTTAATGTGATGCCATTCATCTCGATGTCTACTCTTGTGCCTGTACCATGCTGTTTTTATAGTAAGTTTTATAATAACTTTTAAGATCTGAAAATCTGTGTCCTCTAACTTTGTTCTTCTTTTTCAAGATGGTTTTGGCTATTCATGATGCCTTACCCTTCCATATAAGTCTGTTGATTAGGTTTTTCATTTTTGCAGCAAAGGTAGTTGGGATTTTGACTGGGAATGAATCTGTGAATTACTATAGGTAGAACTGACATATTAATGATATTTAGTCTTCCAATCCATGAACATGGGATGTCCTTCCATATATTTAAGTCTTTGATTTCTTTTAGCAATGTGTTGTAGTTTTCTGTGTACAAGTCCTTCACATCCTTGGTTATATTTATTCCTAGATATTTGGTTCTTTCAGTTGCTATAGTAAATGGAATTCTTCCAATTGTTTGTTACTAGTTTATAGAAACACTACTTCTTTTGGGGTGTTGATCTAGAACCCTGCCACTTTATTGACTTCACTTATTACCTCTAGAAGTTTGTTGTGGATTTTTTCAGGATTTTCTGTATATATGATCTTATCTTCTGCAACTAGGGAAAATTTTACTCCTACCTTTCCAATTTGGATGTCTTTTATTTTTATTCCTTGCCTAATGGCTTTGGCTAGAACTTCCAGTACAATGTTGAGTAACAGTGGTGACAGCAGCATCCTTGTCTTGTTGATCATCGTAGATGGAATTCATCTGGTCTTTTGCCACTAAGTGTGATGTTAGCTGTGAGTTGTCCATATATGCCCTTTATCATGTTGAGGATGTTTCCTTCTTTTCCTAGTTTTCTAAGTGTTTTTATCAAAATGAGCTACTTGATTTTGTCAGAAGCTTTTTCTGCATTAATTGAGATGATCCTATGTGTTTTATTCCTTTCAATCTGTTAATGTGGTGTATTACATTAATCAATTTTCTTATGTTGAACCACCCTTGCATACCTGGTATAAATCCCACTTGATCATGATGTATAATTCTTTTAATGAATGTTTGATTTAGTTTGCTAGTATTTTGTTGAGAATATCTGCATCTATATTCATAAAAGCTATTGGTCTGGTAATTTTCTTTTCTTGTGGTATATTTATCTGATTTTGGTATAAAGGTGATTTTGCCCTCATAGAATGAATTTTTGGAATGGTCTCTCTTCTTCAGATATTTGGAAGTCTTTGAGCAAGATTGGTATAAATTCTTACTGGAATAATTTAGTAAAATTTTCCTGTAAAGCCATCTAGGCCTGGGCTTTTCTTTGTTAGGAGGTTTTTGATTATTGATTCGATCTCTTTACTTGTTAATTGTTTTGTTGAGATCTTCTCTTTCCTCTAGATCAATGTTGGCAGTTTGTGTATTTCTAGGAATTTGTCCATTTCATCTAGGTTATCCAATTTTTGGCATTCATTTGTTCATAGTATCCTTTCAGTCCTTTCTATTTCAGTGGGGTTGGTGTTAATGTCCCCCGTAAAGGGGGACTTTAGTTATGTGTATCCTCCACTTTCATTTTGTCAGTCTAGTTAAAGTTTGTTCAGTTTTGTTGATCTTTTCAAAGTATCAACTTTTAGGTTTGTTAATTCTCTCTATTGTTTTTTATTCTCTATTTCATTTATCTCCACTCTAATCTTTTTTATTTCCTTCATTCTTCTTGCTTTGTGTTTAGTTTGCTCTTGTTTTTCTAGTTCTTCCAGTTTTGAGGTTAGACCTCTGATTTGAAATCTTTCTTCTTTTTAATGTAAGTATTTAGAGCTATAAACCTCAGCACTGATTTTGCTGCATCCCATAAGTTTTGGTATGCTGTATTTTCATTTTAAGGAGGATTTTTGAAAGGAAACGAAATCCCAGTTTCCACTTAAGCCTTGAAATTTCAGATGATATAGTGCCATCTCACAGACCTTGTTTTAATCAGAGGAGCCTTCACACGAAAAGGCTGTTTCTGTTTACCCTCGGTCATTTAAGAAACCAGTGATAAGTAGGCCGTGCAAAATTTCAACTTCTCTCACAGCTGGCATGTTCTCATCAACTAGATTTGAGTCTTGATTTCATTTTCTCAGAAGAAATATTTACAATCCTGTCACACATGAATTTTAGCCTTCCTTCTGTCTACCAACAAATGGGATTTTTTTTTTCTTTTCTTTAAAGATACTTAGTGTAAACTGGGAATCATTTTTAAGACTTAAATAGTGACTTGACTTTACTGATTTAGTTAAAACTTCATCAACGACTGACTTTAGAAAAGAATAATTTAAGCACATTCTATTTTAGTGTTACATTGTATGTTCATATAATAATAAAGAAGTAATCCTGTATAACATATAAAATGAAAACTTTAATATTCATAAATTTATTAATATTAGAAAGAGAATTATTATTAGGATATCTGTGAATTCTTTGTCTGGTACACAATATATCCCTTTCTATTTTGGTTAGCTATAATATTTTCATTATTTGGATAATGAATACATTTTGTAAAGACCTTGATATTAGGATAAACTCTTTATATTTTGTGCTATTGACTAAAGAAGTTCTCTACCTTGAGAATTTAGAATCACTATTGTATTACTTCACATTGAAAACTCCCCACTTTACATCTGTCACTTACACCTCAAAATTGTAACAATCCTGCAACAGTAAAATTCCATTTAAGTTCCTCACTTTTAGTGTTACTGTAGTCATAACTCTAATATTTAATGTATGCTGTAAACTCCATATAGCAATCTTCTTATTTCTGTTTTAAAAGTTGCTTTTCTTTCAAGGAAATTAGGAAAGAAAAAATATATATTTTATATTACCCCTCCTTTTTTTCTTTACCATTTCTAGCATATCCTTTCATAATTATTCAGTCAAATTTCCATCTGTTATAATTTACCATTAACTCAAAGAATATTTTTTTAGCATTTCTTATAGCACAAATCTGCTTGCAAGAAATTCTCTCAGCTTTTGTTTCTCTGAAAGTGTCTTTATTTCACCCTTATTTGAAGAGTACAATATCTGAAAGATATTTTTACTGGAAATAGAATTCTGGATAAATTTCTTTTTTTGACCTTTACTGAAGGTTTTCTATTACTCTGGCCTTCATGATCTCAGATGAGAAATCATCTATTATCTGTATCATTGGTTCCCTTTAGGTTATGTGTCTTTTTTTTTTTTTTTAATTTGATGTTCGATATAGGTGTTTTTGTTTGTTTGCTGTTTTGTTTGTATTTTTCCTGCCCAGTGTTCACTGAACTTCCTGACTCTGTAAGTTGATGTTTATCATCAAACTTGGAAAAAATCTGGTCATTATAATTTCAAATAATTTTCTGCCCTCATCTCACTGTCTTCTCCTTCTGGGATTCCCATAATACATGTTTTACATGATTTGATATGATCTTTGGGCCCCTAAGTCCCTAATAACCTTTCTTCAATTTTTTTTCTCCTTTCTTTATATTGGATAATTTCTGTTTGCCTGTACTCAAATTTATTGACCTCTTTTTCTGTCACAAAGAAGCTGCTATTTTTTCTGTCACAAAGAAGCTGCTAATTTTTTATTTCAGGTATTGTATTTTTCAGCTCTAGAATTTACTTGTGGTTCTTCTTCCTTCTCTGCACCCCCAACCCCAGTTTTTATTTCTCTACCAAGATTTCCTGGTTATTTATTATTAAGACCATATTTACCTTTAATCCATGAACATATTTATAATAGTTTTTACAATTCTTGGCCTGCTAAATCCAATATCTTGGCCATATTAGAACCCATTTCTATTGGCTGCTTTTTCTTTTCTTGACTATGTGTCGTATTTTCCTTTAAAAATATCTAGTAGGCTTTGAATGGGTTCCAAATATTCTATGTTCTGCTATAAATGCCATTGATTCTGTTACATTCCTCTGATTGTTGCTTTTTATTTGATTAGGTAGTACAATTATTGACTAATCACTCATAGCTTCTGTTGATTTTACTAAGGTGCCACTGTGGAATGTCTCTCCTCTCTTAGCCTCCTTAATTTGATGGGACTCAATACCAAACTCTGCCTCTCCTGGATTTTGTTGAGGCTTGGTTTTAACCTTTATAAAGGTAAAAAAAATAGAATGGGTTTAAGTCTAGAGCATAGTCCTTATTCCACAGGAATGACATTTCAGGAGTCCCAGTTATATCCTCGTGGTATTTAGAGGTCTTTCTCTGGGCCAGAACTCCAAAGGCTCCCAGTGACACTCTACCTTTAGTATATCAGACATGTTTGCACACCCAAGCAGACATGGGTAAGTCTTTTGTAGTCTTTCCTTGCCCATGCACAACCCTGTCCTCAGCCAGAAACTTACTTTGGATCCCTCCTCAGTAATCTGCTACCACCTTCTAGGAAGCTCCCTCCTTTCTGTTGCTTCAGCTCCCTGCATTGAAGTCAGATATTGTACTCAAGTAGAGACACTGAGAGCTAAAATGTCATATAAAACTATTTTTCAAGCATGAGGCAAACAAAAAAATTATATTCCTTTTAATATTCTAAGAAGTGATTTCACTCATCTAGTCCACATAATACGAAGTATTTTCTTCCTTACATGTCCATTTTAACTCTCTGTATAAAATTCAAAAAATTACAGGGGGTTTACTCATTCCCAGGAATTGAATCTTCTTATTTTCACCTCTAGGATATAAGAAAGTCAGGGACTCTTACTGGTCTTTCAGTGGAGTCTGCATGGTTTTGTTAACCATACTGAAATCAAATGCTAACTTTTTCTGCTGAGGTTGGTTTAAGTAGAATATTTCAGGGGTTAGAGGGATGATAAGAATGTAGATGCTCTCCTTGGAGATGGGTCATCTCCTTCTTGTCCTGCTCATCAGTGTTGTGGGCAAGAGGTGGTCACTAGTACAATTCATCCTGATCTGCCTCTCTGAGTTTTCAATTTATCAAATTGAGTTTTCAAATGAGTTTTCAATTTATCCACACCTCCTAGAGTAGATATGAGGTATGAGGAATTTCTTACTACCTTTATTTTCACTACCTATTTTTTTTTCATTTTTTCATTTTAAGATATAATATCCCCAGGATTCTCCAAATAAGCCACTAAGATAAGCAGTCTGATTTTGCTGCTTTTCCTTACTTCTAGCTATTCAGTTTTCTTCATAGTTCAGATTTTTAAATAACTATTCCTAGTTATTTAACATCCTGACTTTGTGGTGCCCCCATCCTTTTCTGAGATTAATGCATTCAACTGCTCTAGCCATTGGTACACTCTCTTGTACCAGGGTAAAAAAGAATCTGAAGCATCTGAACACATTTGGGATGTGTTACTCTGTCTGACTGCCTTTACTACATTGCCTCCCTCTTGTGTGGTTTTCATTCTATAGTGGATGCTGTGATCTTGTCCCTCAGATCTGCCCTACAAGACTGAAGCCCTCAATTCCCTAGATGCTGGGAATGTTGATGAGGATGACTCACAACTGAGTCTACACCAAACAAAAACAATCTTAAAGTTATAGTTAACTGACCTGTCATCTGCATTTGGCTGTCCTATATCTGAAGTTCAAGTTACTCAGACATGCAGCCCATGTAGCAAAGAAGAAAGAAACAACTGATAATCTGATAAAGCAAGCAAATAAATAACAAGCCCTGAGACTATTATAACTATCTGCATTCCATAGGTTAAATTTCTTAAGCTCCATTCATATTTAAGTTGAATGTTTTGATTTAGCTATCCTACATGCTATATATCTATCTCTACATTCTTTCCCCTTATCTGCTGTTACTTACTGTTTCTGTTTTGACTTTTTTGGCTTTCAAATTGCAGTTGTGTTTATCTTTGCCCAAAACCTGATGTAGCACTTTGTACCATTAGGCAGAACATTTGCTGAATATGGTTTCATATTTGTAGTCATTCAAAGTGTCTTTAGTTTAATTCCAAGTGACACTCTAAATAAACCATGCAAATCATCGAAGTCTCTTTGCAACTGGCAATAAAGAACACTTATGAAAGAATCTAAAGTTATTATATACAGAATTCTTTAAAAGAACTTGGTGACCACAATATGACTTTAAATTTATCAGAGTAGAATTATCCACAAGAATACATGAATGCTTTTCAATTGAGTGCTTTCATAATTAATTATTTTATTAATAAATAATTTGGGAAAAGAGGATCCAAACTCAGGAATAAACATGGATTATGACCTGGACATTTTGAAAATTCACGTCAATTTCACTTCAGTATTTAAGAGCATCTTCTGCTCTTATTTGCGGAAGAACTATAGAGAAAACTAAATAATTAACAATCGCAGTTACTTTATCACCAGATTCTTGGTACTTCAATAATCCTCTCATGGAATTTGTAGACATTAAATTTAATATCCGAAGGATTTTTGTATGTGTTTGATGTAAAGATTTGAAGATGAAAAAATCCAATTAAAATCAAAGTCTTCTTAATTACTTATGTTTGACATTTTTAGCAAATTAACGTAATTCACTATATTTCAGTCAGTTTTCAATAAAACATAAGAGAAGTTTCATGTCTCGAATAAGGTTCTGTTGTGGGTTGAACTGTGATCCCCCCTTCCCCAGAATACGTGACTGAGGCCTTATTTGTTAAATTGAGGTTACAGTGCATTAGGGTAGACCCTAATCCAATATGAATGGTGTCCTGATAAAAAGAAAGAAAGTAGACACAGATAGCCAAGTGAGGACCAAGGCAGAGATGAGAGTATGCTGCTCCAAGTCAAGGAGCATCTCGGGTGTTAGAAACTGAAAAAGGCAAGGAAGGACTCTCCCCTGGAGGCTTAATGTTATCTCCAAATAATCTAGCAAGCCAGGAAATATAGTTGGAGGCTTTGTTTTTTCTTATAACTCACCATATTATGTACTTTATTATGGAAGTACACAATGCACCTAGAATATATGTTTACCAAATTCTAAACCAGAATTTAGTTAAGAATCCAAATCTAACTACCAATTTGCAGGAAATATAAGAAACAACTTAAACAATATCAAATGAATGCAATTAGCAAACTTCATACTCTGCAGAATTATATAGGACAAATGATCTGTTCTCCTCAACCAATAAACTTAAAAATAAAATAAAATGTTGAGGAAAGAAGGGCCTGGAAATTATGACTTTTCATTTTCACCATTTTTAGTGTATGGGTCTTATTTCCATCTTGAGTCTAACAAACACTCTAAAAACTTTGAAAGTATCAAATATTACTGAATATTTGATAATTATAATAAATAGTGATCATGTTTCAAAATGAGTGCATATAATTTACAGATATACCTTGAAATATTGAAGATGAAATAATATGATTCTTGAAATTTTCTTCAAGATAAAGCAGAAGTGGTGGGAATTAGCAAGAACAATAGACAATGCAAGATTGGCCATGAGTTCATAAGGATAGATGATACATGGGTTTTGACAATAATAGTCTCTATTATTTATATGTATTTAAATTATCCATTAACAAAAGTTTAAAAAGTAGCAATATCAGATATTACATTTCCTAAATATTTATTGTTTATTCTAGAAATATAGAATTTGTTTTTCAAGTTGATCATATTTATAGCCACCATGTTAAAGTCAAGTATTAATTCTAATAAATTCTCTAAAATCTGTTTGGGGTTTTACCTTACTAAAACATGTCATCATCTCACTTTTCACAATGGGTCCCTAAAGTGGTTATGCCAGTGGTTAAGATGATTGTCAAGCACTTTTTATATACCTGATGCTAAATTATCCCTTTTAAAAATTAAATATACTAAGTTAAAATAATGTAAATAAATTATTAAATAATAAAATAAGATAAATATAATAGAGTACATTAAAATCGAGGTAATTATTTCAATGGCCATATATGTCCTCCTATATTTTTCCTATTTTTTATAATTTAATACTACAAATTACATTATGCTTATACATAAATGTGGTGAGTAATTTTCCTTTTTTTAGTAATATACCTGTCCCTTTAAAAAGGTTCCATGGAGAAAAAAAAGAAAAACCTGCTCCTCTTCCTGGGAGGCCCTATAAATCATACCTATATAATTCTTGGCTTGGGCTATAAGTAAAAATTAGATATGAAATGGTAAAAACAAAGTTATTAAAATTAATGAGACAACCATGCATATAGAATGTCCTTTGATAAGATATATACAAACACTGAGACCAATAAAATCTAATTATTTCTCTAAAAAATGGAACCGCAGAGAAAAATTCATATCATATAAGGATCAGAGATGTTCCTCTGATATTTATTTTGGCAGTCACCACCACTGTCAAAACTATTTCCCTTATGTATCTCAAAATAAATAAATAAATAAAGAGTTAACATTGTACAGTGAGATAGGCTGTATAGTACATTATGAAGAAAAGGAAAGGCTCTGGAGGCAGACAGCCTGAACCGGTTCTTGCTAGCGGGTGAGGACAAGATGCTTAACATCCCAATGCCTCAGTTTCCTCACATGTAAACTTCAGGTAATAATAGTGGTTCACTTCATAGGAGGGAATAAATGAGTTACAACTTACAGAATATCTTAGAACAGTGGCAGCAAAGAGGAAATGCAAAATGAATTGTCACATTACTTTTCATTATTATTACCATCATCATTGTTAAATATTAGTAATTAGAGATGAAAATATAAAGTTAATGCATTGGAGTCTTTAGCCTGAAGTGCTCATCCACTTTTGTCTTTTTGTTTCTTGTAGTAGCTCAAGATTTCATTTTAACGTCTTTGAAGTGGACAATCTGGTGGTATTAGTTAAATTCACAATACTGTGCTACCATTACCAATATCCATTACCCCAAATTTTCATCACCTCACACAGAAACTCTGCACCCATTAAGCTATAACACCCTCATTTCCACGCTGCCCCTGGTAACCCGTAATATGTCTCTATGAAATTTGCTTCTTGGTATTTCATGTAAGGATGATCATGCAATATTTGTCTTTTGTGTCTGGCTTATGTCACCCATACTTTAAGGGGAGAATATTATACACATAGAGATCATTTCAATGTATGCATTGATTTAACAAACAAACATTAAACTCTTAATATGTGCTAGGCATTGTTATTTGTGGTGCAAATGTGAATAAAATTGTCTATGGTTCACAAGTTGCTTTTAGACACATAAAGAATTAAATATGTGTAGAATCACAGGAGGTATTAAAGAAGTATAGGCAGAGTACAATAGCTGGACAGAGCAAAGAATGGGGAGCTTGACCCAAGAAGAATGCCAGAAAATTCCTCAGAAGGACGAACATATTTTAAACTATCTGGAAAAATGATTGAGGATTTTTATAACAAGTAGTTAGGACTCAAAAAGCCACATGCTTTCCAGGCAGAGGGAAAAGCTTGCAGAGAGGCCCAAAGATTTGAAACTGCCTTCTAGGCATGATGCATTCCTTTATTTCTTCATTCAGTAAATCATTTTTGAGCGCCATACCTTGAGGAGACTATACCGAATAAAACAGCCATGATCTTTTTTCTCATGAAACTTACATATGGAAATATATATACTAATACATATAATATCTCATGTGTTGATTAATTTTATAAAGAAAAACAACGCAGAGTAAGGAGATAGAAAGTGACGTAGGGAAGAGGTTCCACTTTAAAAAGTAAGTCTATTGATGAGATTTGATATGAGTACAGACTTAGAGGAAGTGAGAAAGCACACCAATTAGAATAACTTTTCAATTAGAAGAATGTCTTACTTTTCCAGGGCTAGTATGAAGAATACTACATAATGTATTGGCTTAAACAATGGTAATTTATTGTTTTATGGTTTTGAAGAATGAAAGTCCAAAATCAAGGTCTCAACAGGCCATAATGTCTCCAGGAGTGTGTAGCATTCTGGTGCTGGCTTACCACAATTCTTGGGGCTCCTTTTCTGGCATCTCTGCCTCTGTCACCATAGCTTCTCCTTTGCCTTCATCTGCTGCTCAGTTATTTGTGACTCTGTCTGGATTTTCTCTCCTTTAGACATACGGATTAAGGCCCACTCTGATTCAATTGGCCCATCTAAAAAGGATCTTCAAAGATCCCATTTACAAATGAGTCCACACCTTAACTAATAATAACATCTTCAAAGATCCTATTTACAAATGGGTTCACCTCTACAGGAACATGGATTAAGACCTGAACATGTCTTTTGTGGGGATATGATTCAATCCCCAACAAAAATAGCAAGTGCAAAGACTCTGGGGCAAGCGTTTAGTTGAGAAATGTGAGACCTTCCCAGGAAACCAGAATGGCTGAAACAGAGTGAATAGGGGTGAGAGAGTTAGGACCTGAAATCAGAGATGTATAGGGGAGGAGGGAAGTGGAAAGAACACATATGGTCTTTTAGGACATGGCAAAAACTTTGGATTACATACTGATTGGAGAATAATTGAATAAAAATGTTCTTGATATAAGTTTTTGAGAAGTCTGGCTGGTGACTGACTAGATACAGGGTAGGGGTGGATGCAGAGAAACAAGATAGGAAATGTTCACAATAATTTACAAGAACAATATCGGTGGCTAGGACAAGGGTAGTAACATATAGTCAGAATCAGTCAGATTCTGGGTGCTTTTTAAGGTAGTCTCAAAAATTTGCTGATGAAACTTGGAAAATGAGAGAATGACGGAGCTCAAGGCTGACTCTTATTTTTGGGCTCTGGGCAACTGAAAACATGGTCTTGCCATTTATGGAATTAGTGTTGAGAAACTGAGTTTCTTCAGGACCTGTTAAATTCCAGATGTCTATTACAACTTCAATAGAGAGGAGTCATGTTCCAGTACCTGCAAGCTGTTTGATATGACTGAAGTATAATATTCCATGGAGGCAGGGTTTGAGAAACAAGTCTGGAAATTGCAAAGGATTTATCTCATGGAAGGCTCTATATGCATTCCAAGAGCATTTGGACTTTACCTTCCCTGTCAACAATTGGTTTGTGTTATATGAATAAATACCTCTTATTTTATTTGACACTCAAGTACTTTAAACACTGTCTACTTCTGGTACTCAAGCCTCTTGGAGCCAGGTGTTGTATGGCTTACAAATTACATGGTGGCTAATAATAGCTCTGCATTATTCTTTGCTTCGTTGTTCACCTCCTGTCAGGAAAGTTTCAATAAGGAGTTTTGTTTTTAATTTAATAAGAGGAGTTAAGTTGAAAATGAATTGGAAATGCAACGGGAAAGTTGACTTGAGACCAAATATTTTCGGGTCTTTGAAATCAGCATAGTTTACTTAGATTCGATGACATATGTAAATGGGAATGTTAGTCAAGCAAAGAATTATTAATATTGTAATTAAGGAAGCTTAACCGAGAAGAAATTTCAAGGATATATTAAACCAAAAGAAGACAGTAATTAGGAGTAGAGTTCATAAGACGGCCAATATGAGACAGACTAGCAAAGTGCTTGACTGGGAGACACCCAATCTCTTCTCTAATATTCTGCTTATGATTTTGTAATGACATACTCTCAAATTGTGATATGTAATAACATCTTTCCATTTTCCAAAGAGAAAATTTAAAATCATCGTTAATTGTTTTTCTTTCCCCCAAACCTATATCCAATTGGTTACCAAGTACTGTTTATCTCAGGCTTTTATTGTTTTTCTTTATCTTCCTCTTAATTCTGCTATTTCTGCCCAAGTTCAATAATTCATTACCTTTGCCACTCAAGATATCCTCATAAACTTGGAAGGAATCATTTTTGCCTTCTCATGCTATAAAACTTTTCATAGTGCCTCCCATGGTTGACAAAATCTTCTTGATGATGTATCCTATTTATCTTAATAAACTCCTGTTTAGCTTGTTCCTAGCAGGGTGTAAATATCAATTAAGCATGTGCTTGTAGAATGAAATTTTAAACCATGTCTTATAATAATTTTTGTTCTCTATTTTTCTTTCAGGAATATTTATGCTTTGCTTTATCCCCTCTTGTTTGTACCATCATCTATTAATTTATTTACTGGATAACAAGTAAATATAAAATAACAAATATTAGAATTATATTTAATATGTGATAGGATAGAAAAATGATGGCAAGTATCATTTGAGACGTTAAGTTTTGAATTCATAAATATGTGATTGCTTAGGCACAAATCACTGAAATTCCATACTAAATTTACCTGGGGTCATCCATAGATAAAATCACTAACCATGATCTTCAGTGGTTAATGGAATGAAATATATCATGAGGTAAAGGAATAATTTTCCTCAGTGTAAGATTTTTTAATTGAGATGTTAGTTGTCATGAGAGATGGTGGTTTAGGGATTATAATTTTCCCTTCAGTGGGGTTTCAAGTTTATGAATTAATATTGTTAACTTCATCTGAGCAAAAATGGCACTACTGAACTGCTTAGGCCTTAGGTTTAGCCCAATTTTTAAATAAAGAAAATTAACAGCTTAAATAAGATAATGCCTGAGAGGATCTAAAAATGTTCATTTATAAATTTGAGAAATTATAGGGAACCTGTCTGGTCTCCCTAAAAGTTGCCTTGTTCGTTTTAAAAAACAAACACACAAAATAAAACAAAATCAAAATAATTGTTTTCAAATCCCTCAAACAAGGTGACTCACCCAACATGCTAATATCTATTCTTCCTTTAATATTTTCCCAATTGCATAACCTTCAACATTTTCTTTTCAATTTTCTGTTTCTAAGGATACAATAAATGAAAAAAATATTTTGTCCTTTAACATTAAACTGTTATTGAGGTAAATTATTTAAATTTTTAATCTTAGATATTTTCAATCTAAATATTAGATATTTTCAAATGTTTTCCTTACAAAATATAACAACTTTTATGTAAAATTGTTATTAATTATGGTAAGGCAGTGGTTGATAATTTTGGATAATACATAACTGAAAGACAGCTCTCAATTAAAAATAAACTAGTTGCAAAATATCAGGATTTCCTTTATTTTTAATGTAGCTACATGTAAATCTAAGGCATATCTGATGTTTCAAATTTTTGAAGACATGAAGTTTTATTGGGGATAAAGTTAAATGAAGTGTGCCATTTCTATTTATCACAATTAGAGAATATATACATTTCAGAATTCCCGAGCACTATTATGAGGGAAGAAGTGTACATTTTATTAACAATTTTTATGCAGCTCTATTTTCTTCAATGAATTCTAATATTATTTAAAAATGAAAAAAACTGGGCAAACAAAGATGAAAAGTGAGTGACTTTAGTAATAAACCTATACCATAAAATATTCTAAAATTGTCACATTTCAAATGTGAATACATTTAGCGAAAGTGCATTATATAATTTGAATATAGTCATGAGCAAAATATTGAAGAGATGATGATGCTCTACAAAGAACCTAAGGTTTATATTATTTTATAAATAGACATTTAATCCTCTTTTGTTGAGAAATTATCCAGTAGTTACAGTTTTTCTTTGAGAATTTTAGTTTTGTGCATACATCACTTTTTTAATTTATTGAAGTATATCACTCAAACATGAACACACATAAACAATAAGTGTATAGCAATAGTTGTGAACTTACAAAACAAACATACATAACATCATACAGGGCTCTCATACCTCACCCTACTACCAATACCTTGCATTGTTGTTAAACATTTTTAACTAATGATTAAAGAGCATCCTCAAAATATTACCACTAACTAAAGTATTTTCCCCAAACCCATTCTATTATTATTATTTTTTATATCATTTATACATGAACATACATAAACAATAAGTGTATAGAAAAAGTTGTGAACGTATAAAGCAAACATTCATAACACCATACAAGGGTCCCATACATCATCCCTCCACCAACACCTTGTATTAAAATGAGACATTTGTTACAAATTATGAAAGAATATTGTCAAAATCGTGCTACTAATTATACTCCTTATCTTACATTTGGTGTATTTTTCCCAACCACCCTATTTTTATTTTTATGACAGAAGTTGTAAACTTACAAAACAATCATGCACATGTGCAGAATTCCCAAACAACATCCCTCTGTCAACATACAACACCATGTTGGAACATTTATTACAGATTATGAGATAATATCATCCGATTATTACCAGATCCATAACATACATTTGGCAAACATTTTCCATACTCCCTCATTATCAACACAGTACATCTTTGGCACAGATGAAAGAATATTATATTACTACTGTTAACCACAGTCCATAGGTCAC
Organism: Cabassous unicinctus; assembly: GCA_029593785.1. Classification (NCBI taxonomy): domain Eukaryota; kingdom Metazoa; phylum Chordata; class Mammalia; order Cingulata; family Chlamyphoridae; genus Cabassous; species Cabassous unicinctus. Next base: position 28,221 of record JAQZBX010012369.1, read on the forward strand.
TCCAGTTGTATTTTTCCCATGCTTCTCCACATTCCCACCACCCTCCAATAGTGATGTACATCTGCTCTAGCTTCCAAAGAACAATCATGCATCTGTACTATCAACCACAGTTCTCATTCACTTCTGGCTTTATCATGCTAGTCATTCCCTATATTATTCTCTAGCTTTCTGTCAATTGGCATTTGCAACTTCATTTATAAGCCAACTGTTACTCAATATAATTTGTTATCATCAATTCTGTACATTTTCACACTTTAACAGTAAAGCTAATTAAAGCTTCTACATACATTAAATATCAGTAGTCCATCTCAGTCCTCCTCTTATCTCCTTTAAGAATCCACCACCTACTACCAGGTCCTGAAGATGTTTTCCCACATGCTCCTCTAGAAGCCTCATGGTTCTTGCTCCTATATTCAGGCCCCTGATTCACCCTGAGTTAATCTTTGTATAAGGTGTGAGATAGGGGTCCTCCCTCTCCCTTTTGCTATGGATATCCAGTTTTCCCAGCACCATCTGTTGAATGGACTGTTCTGCCTGATCTGGGGGGCCTAACAGGCCAGTCAAAAATCACTTGACCACAGATGTGAGGGTCCACCTCCTAACCATCAATTCAGTTCCACTGGTCTACGTGTCCATCTTCATGCCAATACCATACTGCCTTCACCACTGTAGCTAGGCAATATGACTCAAAGTCCAGAAGTGAGAGTTCTCCATCTTCTCCTCTCCTTTTTAAGATGTTTCTGGCTATTCAGGACCCCTTACTCTTCCTAACAGACCTAATAATCATGTTTCCCATTTATTTAAAAAATGCTGGTGGAATCTTTATCAGGATTGCATTGAATCTGTATATCAATTTGAGTAGAATTGACATCCTAATGATCTCTAGTCATTCAAACCATGAGTACGGAACATTCTTCCAATTATTTAGTCTTCTTTTTATTTCTTTTAACAATGAGCTGTAGTTATCTGAATACAAGTGCTTTATATCATTGGTTAAGTTTATTCCTGAATATTTGGGTTTTATATGTCATATTTTATTTTCACCACTCTTTTGACACTTTTAGTTACTTTTAGTGACATAATCTTCATTTCTAGACTCTCTTTCACGCCTCTCTCCTGTCTTTTCTTTTCAGGCTGTAGCACACCCTTTAGTATTTCCTGCAAAGCATGTCTCTTGGTTAGAAACTCTCTCAGTATCTGTTTATCTGTGAATATTCTAAACTCATCTTCATTTTTGAAAGGCAATTTTGCTGGATATAAGATTCTTGGCTCGAAGTTTTTCTCTTGCAGTATCTTAAATATATCGTACCACTGTCTTCTTGCCTTCATGGTTTCTGGTGAGAAATCAGCACTCAATCTTATTGGGTATACCTTATATGTTATGCATTGCTTTTCTCTTGCTGCTCTCAGAATTCTCTCTTGTCTTTGGCATTTGGCATTCTGATTAGTATGTGTCTTAGAGTTGGTCTATTTGGATTTTTTCTGATGGGAGTACATCGTGCTTCTTGGACATGGATATCTATGTCCTCAATAGGGTTGGGAAATTTTCTACCATTATTTCTTCAAATATTCCTTCTGCCCCCTTTCCCTTCTCTTCTCCTCATGGGACACCCATGACATGTATGTTTGCACATCTCTTGCTGTTGTTTAGTTCCCTGATACCTTGTTCAAGTTTTTCCAATCTTTTCTTCATCTGTACTTTTATATGTCCACTTTCAGAGGCAATTTCTTCAAGCTCACCAATTCTTTCTTCTGTCTCCTCAAATCTGTTATCATATGATTCCAGTGTATTTTAAATTTCATTTATTGAAACTTTCATTCCCATAAGATCTGCTATTTTTCTATATATGCTTTCAAATTCTTCTTTGTGCTCATCCAATGTCTTTTTAGTATCCTTAATTTCTTTAGCCATCTCATTGAATTTATTTAGGAGATTTGTTTGAACATCTATGGTTAATTGTCTCAACTCCTTTATGTCATCTGGAGGCTTATCTTGTTCCTTTAACTGGACCATACCTTCCTGTTTCTTGATGTGGATCATAATTTTTTGTAGGTGTCTTGGCATCTTGCTTACAGAGTACTTATTCTGGGTGCAGTTTTTCTCTAGTTTAGGGCTTCCCTGTCATTTCTCTCTTGCTGGTTGTGTAGCAGGAGCCAAGGATGTAGTTGATTCTATAAGCTGTGGAAGCTCAAGCTGCCCTCATTGCCCCAAGGACCAATGAAGCTTCTCCCCACTTTCTCCTTTGCCAGGGGTAGGGACAGAGCCACAGCTGTGTGGAATAATCCAACTCATGCAGGCCTAGACTGTAGTTGTCCAGAGAGACTGATGAAGCTTCACACCCTTTTCTCCCCTGCCTGGGGCGAGGATGGAGCTGCAGTTACGGACAGCTATCTATGCAATGCAGGTCCAAGATGACCACAGTTGCCACGGTAGACTTCAGATTATTCAGTCTGTGCCAGCCAAATGTACCTGGAGTTACCTGGATAGGCTGGTGCAGGGCCCGCCAGCTTTTTCCCTGCTAGAGGTAAGGCTGAAGCCTAGGCTAGGGCTGCAGGGCAATCTGGGTGAAAGAAACTGATCTCTACCGTCATTGTGATTTTCAGTCAGCCCAGATTCCCCTCATGCTGGAGGTGGAGTCAAAATTGCAGCTACCAGCCTCTTTCTGACTTGGACAGGTTCAAACATTAGCCCAACCATGTCTTCCTCTCCTGTTTTGGGGAAATGGAGCTTCCAATTCCTGCCACAGAATAGCCCCTGGGGTGGCTTGTGCTGCCAAATTAGGATGATCACTGGCCTCCATGGCATGGCCTGTACTTTCCCAGAGAGGCTGAGGCAGCTCCTCCCAGCTTCCTCCCTGCCAGAGGTGGGCCTATGGCTTAGGCTAGAGGATCAATCTGTTCTAGTTGGAAAAAGCCAGTCTCTACCGACACTGTGATTTTCAGTCAGCCCTGCTTCCCCTCGTGTCAGGCACGGAGTTAAGATGGTGGCTACTGGCCTCTTTCTGACTTGGACCGGTTCAAACTTTAACTGTTCTTAAGATGATACTTTAGCCCGCCAAATTTACTAATCAGTAGCTGAAGTTGGTGCCCAACTGTCTCTTCCTCCCCCATTTACGGGAAGTGGTGTTTCCAATCCTAGCCACAGAATAGCTCCTGAGGTGGCTTGTGCCTACAGTGGAGGATGGGCAACAGCCTCCCTGGCGTGGAGGGCTCTACTTATGAAATCTTCTCTGCATATGGGCAGTCTCCTTCTATTCTTTCAAGGATGTTGCAGGATGAACTTCTGGTCTCCTTGAGCCCCCAAACAGGTGCTTTAGATAGCGCTGAGTGATTACTAATTGCCCTGTGGCAGGAGCTTATTCTAGGAGCTCCTTACTCTGCCGCCATCTTGCTGGTTGTCTCCCATACACCACTTTTAATAGTTTGTCACTTATCTTTGCTGAAACATGATTATTAATTTAGTACGGATTTTCTTAATATTTATTAAAATCATATTTAAGTATTACATTCCTTCAAGTGATTTTGATGATAAGGCTTGTATTCTCTCAAGTAGATATATGTTCAAAAATTAACTTACTAAGTAGTGAGCCCTAATTCTTTGCTGCCTTAGAATTGAATGCTGGTTCATTGGGAAATAGATTGAAAATTTATGCTGCAGTACCATAAGCTCTTCTGAGAATAACAGGTTGCTTATATTTTAATTGCATAAAACACAGCAGAAAAAACAAAGGAGAGGACTAAAGAAGGGAATGCGCTTTAATTCCTCCTCACCATGGAAAGCATTTTAGAGAAAAGCATATTTTATTTATTAATATTTTCATGTATAATAGATGGTACCACATTGAGTAATGGAATGTTATAAATAAATAAACGGCCATTTTATTCAACTCTGAAGAAAAGTAATGTTTTTTTTTTAGTGGGTAATTATCCTCTATTAAATGTTGCTATTACTCATTCTTTCTGTTTTCCCTTTTGAAATAAAACCTCCTGACTTTTCTATTAGTGTATGTAATCTCAGTGACTATATTTCTGAAATTGATTCCCAGTCAGGTGTTGTCATGTGTGTACATTTAGATCAATGATATGTTTGTTAAAAAAGTGATGTGAGCAACTCCTAGGTCATCATTCTTAAGACAAAGCTGCTTGCCCTGGAATCCTCTTTTTCCCTGCTCACTGCTAGGGGAATGGCAATGCTGGAAGCATTGGAATTCTGGTAGTAAAGATGGCAGAACTGCTCTGCCACCATGGTATGGCCCAATTTAAACTGTTATATGAAAAAGAAATATCATTCTTCAATATTTTAAAACTGTATTTTGGAATCTCTTTGCTACAGCAGCAGTTTAACCTTCACTCAACCTAATAGAGCATCAAAATATGATTACTAATGGAGCAAAAATCTTTACAAATATTTAGTGCAAATTGCAAAATATGATGCAAGTATCTTTTAAGTTACTGGACTCTATGAACATTTGTACAATACTAAGCTTTTGAACATCATAAGTATCAACTTCTTAGCATATTTGGAAGAAGGATACAATTTAAAAAAAGAAAAAGGGAAGCAGATATGGCTCAACCACTTGGGCGTCCACCTACCACATGGGAGGTCCCAGGTTCAGGTCCCAGGCCTCCTAAAAGAAGACAAGCAGATGCTACCTCCCACCACAACAGAACTAGACTCCACCCCCACCACAACGAGCAGAGACCACAAGCTAGTAGTAGTGGATGTGGCTCAGTCTGTTGGGCACTCACCTCTCAAGTAGGAGGTCCTAGGTACGGTTCCCAGTGCCTCCTGGAGAAGGCAAGCAAACAATGTACAAACAGATCAGTGAACCATCTGGGGGAAGGAGGGGGTAAATTTAAAAAAATAAAGAAAACTTAAAAAAGGAAAGAAGGGAAGGAAATGAAGGAGGATATGAAAAAGTAAATTAGAAAGAAAATAAATCCAGAAGATATATAATTTTGAAAATTCAATATATGTTTTAGTTTTCTGTCAAAGCAAATAATATGCAATGAGTTGCTTTAAACAATGAGAATTTATTGGCACCTGGTTTTTAGGCTAGAAGAAGTCCAAATCAAGGCATCATCAAGGCACTATTTTCTTCCCAAAGACAGGCATTCTGGGGCTGAGCACAGACACTGCTTGGCCCTTGGTCCTTGGCTTCTTGGTCACATAGCAATGCACATGGCAGCTTTTCTTGGCTCTCTTCTTTTTTTCTGGGTTCTTACTTCCTGGGACTTTTCCTATATCTGTTTGAATTTCATTTTGTTTATAAAGGACTCCAGGAACAGGATTAAGATCTATCCTCATTGAGGTGGGCTTCACCTTAACTGAAGTAGCCTGATCAAAAGGTTCAATTTATAAGTGTTCACATACACAGAAATGGATTGTTTAAAAACACGTTTTTCTGGTTGTACATAGCTCCAAACCACCACAGTAAATAAGGGAGGATAATCTAAAATACTGGTGTATTATATGACTATAAGGAGTTCAAATAAAAATTCTTTTAATTAAAAAACTGAACAAAACCTTTATGTGCTCTTAAACTCTTCCATCACCTTTTTTCTCAACATAAGCCCAGAAATTACCTCATATAATCTAGGGGAAGGAACACTGTACATAATTAGATATTTGACTTAATAGCATCAGAGGATATGTCTGCTGAGTGTGTTTGATGATAGGCATAAGTCAAACTGGCTTTCAGGAAAAAATGTGTATTTTTTTGTTTTTTTATAAGTTTTTAAAAGTTTTATTGAAGTATGTCGTTCATACATGAGCATACATAAACAATGTGTATAGTAAAAATTGTGAATTTGCAAAACCAACACGCATATCATTATACAAAGCTCCCATATAGCTCCCCAACACCAACACCTTGCGTTGTTGTAAAACATTTGTTACAACGTTTTTAATTCAATTGAATATAAAAATAATATTTTGCTTAATTTTGCTGCATGTTTGAAATATTGACGTATTCAACTAAAATGGCATGCTTCTACGAGCTCCTTATAATTTGTAAAATTTTAAGTGAACCTGGAATTACTAATTTTATCTGTATGGAAAGAATTCAAATAAGAAACCCAAAGGAATGTTTAGTTAATGGAATTTCTATCAGCCAAGTATTGAATTGTGATAATTGGAAGCCATTAAACATCATCTATAACATAAGGCATAAATTAGCAGCTCACCAACATCTGTGTAGCCACAAAGTAACAAATATTAAAATTGAAAAATGAGAGAGAATGAAATAGATTAATAGATGATGACAAAATGATATATTGATACAGTTTTGCCATATGTCATTTGTTTTATTCCTCAATGCCAGTTAATAAATAATTTATGGAAAGAGGCATTTTATGGAAAAAGTTCTCATTACTAGTAGTCTTATTGCAGGATAAGCTTCTGCATTTGGACAAGGAGAGAGAAAATAGCAACAAATGTAAATAAGGCTACATTTCTCTAAGTGCATAAACCTAATGTATGTCACCCTGTCAACATAGATTCAGAGCCAAAGGGGAAAAAGGAGTAAAATAAAATGCTGTATGTGATTTGTTCCAATTAGAAGCTGATGAAAGCTAGTCATATATAATTTGAATATGTAGGTTCTTTTAAAAAATTTGTGGGAAATTTCATGGATGAAAATTATAACATATCCCCAAGCCCAGTGCCTAAGTACTAAAGTTCCAGAGTTAATAAAAAATAACTTAGAGGAAAACATAAAATAATGAATAATATGCTATCCTTCATAAATAAATATAATGTTAACACTCCACTGTCAATACATATACTTCTGAATTTCTTTCAATTGGTGATGATGGATTTAGATTAATGAATTTACAACTTCCTTTCTTATCTTCTGTGATCAACCACGCCCTAGATGCTTCATTTGTAACTGTGGTCAAAGAACAGAGAAAAATTGACTGGAACTCATGAAACTCAACTACATCACTTTATATCATTAGCATGATAAAGCAACCAAAAATGAAAAAAAAAAGAAGAGAGAGAAAAGTAATAAATAAAAGAAGCATTAATGGCAAACATGCCAAAAGTTGAATTTTAGCTATTGTAATAGCTGACATTCACTTCATTCCTGCAGTTTGCAAATAACTTTTATGTCCATTTTCTTATTAAAATTGTACTAGTGAGCGTTCTCTAGGGAAACAGAACTGACAGGAGATATCTGTAAATATTATGAGATTTTTAAAAACTGCTTCAAGTGACCATGGGGGTGCACAAGCCCAGATTCCATAGGGAAGGCTGCAAGCTGGGAACTCTGATAAAGGTTTTTGATGAATTCCCCAGGAAAAGCTGGCTGGCTGAAATAGAGATGGATATTCTCTCTTCCGACTGCAGAAATCATCAGTTCTCCTTTTAAACCCTTCAACTGATTGGATGAAACCTCTCTCATTGCTGAAGGCAGTCTACTCAGTTGATTTTAGATGTAATCAGCCATAGATGCAATCAACTTACTGATGATTTAAATCCTTGAAATATCCTCACAGTAACAATCAGGCCAAACAACTGGGCACCATCACCTGACCAAGTTGACACATGAACCTAACCATCACAAAAACTTAATGCTATTCCCAGTAGGCAGAACTTATAATCATACCCATGTCATAGATAAAAAAGAAAGTGTGTTACACAGGAATTATGCTATTAAAAGTCTGATGTGTTAGATTAATTTACATGGGGGTTATGCCCTGACCTCTGGCCCGAATTGAAAGTCCTGGGCTACCACTTAAAAAGCTTTATGACCTTCGTGAAAGTCATTTACACTCTCTGGGTCCAAGTCCCTTTCTCCATAAAATGGATATAACAATAGTATCTACTTTATGGGGATGTTGAGAAAATAACTTAAGATAATCACATTCTCATAAAATATTGAGTGTTGTGCCTAGTCTTAATAAACGTTATTTTTACTATTCCTTTTGGTTTTATGGTTATCATTATTCACCAATTATTCATGGTCATTTTACTATATCCTGCTTCAAATTGTAATATGGATATTCATTTTTAAAACGTGTATTTTATATAAAATAATAATAAAAAATTCAGGTATGTGGGATTCAGTTGGGAATGTTTTTATCCTTGGAAGTCAAAGAGGTGGGTTCTCACCCTGGCTTTGCCGCATTTTAATGTGATGTTAGCCCCCATCAACTTCTTTGAGTCTCCATTTTCCAAACGTGTAATACTGGGTTAATGAAATCTGCTCTGTTGGATTTACTGAGCTGTGACGATCAAATGGAAAAGGACATTGAAAACTGAAAAGCACTGCACAGATGTAAAGTATTATTAGTACTTAGGAAATAATTGTTGGTGAAGTCTAATCTCACTATAGAACTACTCTAGCTTCCACCATCTCATATTACCTTACCAGTCTTCAATCGAATGTGCCTTAACATCAATTTCAAAAGAAGGCAAAAGAAAATGTCTTTCACACTTGGTAATTTGTGTTTGCAGATATTTCCCACTCAAAATAACTTTAACAAAATTAGAGACACCATTAGGTCACCATCAAGCAAGATACTGAAGTATCTGCTGCATTCTAACATGTTCACTGTGATCATGAGTTAGAGACTAGACAATGGAAATTTTAGCTAGCACATGTGTTTCACCGTATGTTGAATTGTAAAATCCTGATCTCTGATTTTTCAAGTAATTTCTTTTTTGACTCTTTTCAGCAAAAGGATTGAGCATGTGTTTAAGTGTAAAACAATACAGTTGTAAAAGTTTTGTGATTAATTCCGGTCTGTTTTGGATTTGTTAACAAATATATCAGTTCCATTTTGATTTGAATCTTTTCTGTTGATAAGAGTAAAAAAGAAAAGGCTTCGATTTTTATTCTTTGCACAAGAACTTAGAACTGCAATGAGGAAAAAATGCATTGACTTTGATAATTGTTTGCATTTGTTTGGAGTATGTGCTCAAGAATTTATAGTTTAATGGATTTTTATTTAACTATTCCTCTGGACCACATACACTTGTCAGCATTGCAAACACAGCAGTGAACAGAACGTTAAAAACATGTAACCCTATGAAGTTTACATTCTCAACATATTATGCAAGGTGACAGAAAAGAGAGAAAAGCATATTTTCCTGGTTATGTATGAACATGCCTGAATATTTTAACTTTAGATTCACTCACTATGTATCTGTGTTCTTAGGGATGTTTATAAAATACCATTTTGAGAAAGGTGAGTGAAAAGCTTTGGGTTTGTTCAAAGTCTGCTAAAGGAAATGTTTCCATGGCTCTCTTTAGCAGACAAAACTTAATATGCTTTCAGTAAATTTGGAAGTTAAGGGTGTGCCACAAGCATGCTCCTACAATGATGTCCTGTCTTCTACGGATAACCATTGGATTAATATTGGAATAAAGGAGTTTGTGTCTCCACACCATATTCCGTGGAGTGCTTTGAGGTTAGGCTCCCCACCTTGTCTTTGTAAATTCTCTTGGAATTCTCAGGGCGGGGTGGGGGGGGGCCGAGTGGAGGTGTGGTGGCAGTAACTCTTGATGCAGGTCTCTGAAACTGCTGAACTCTTGATTTCCTTTCCTGTAACAACCTTCTACTCTCAATTTGATCTATTTGGAACCACATTCAGATTCTTTCATTCACCCACACCCAGCCCACCCCAGGCTGTTCAGGGAAGCAGATTGGGCAGTGGAGGTGTATTACACAAAGGTGGAAGATCATGGGACACGACTCCAACCTGACCCTCAGATATCCCTGTCCTAGCACAGGTATTCCCCCATGTGCTTTGTTCCCAATTTCCTTCATTTTCCTCAAGCTCTTTCTCTCTTGAAGAACATTTTTCTACATGTCAGCTCTGTTCTGTGTTCAGGATCCCTTAATCCATCTCCTCAGATTTGGTAATTGAAAAGATCAAATTCCTGATATGTTCTTATGCAAATTACTTTTGCTCTTTTATCTTTATTTAGGCCTTCCCTGGAGCCTTTTTCTCTTCAACTATACCAAAATAAAAAAATTAGTAAAAGTCAATCAAGGGACTTATCTCAAGGACAAACAGATTATTGCTTTATCTCCCAGAGAAAAATGTACACCACCCACAAACACAGGCAAATCCACACATACACACAATCTTCTTAGTAGCAAACTAATCCTTTACATCTGCTTAGCATATCATTTAAATTTATATAACAGTTATTAGGTCACAGGAGGACATAGCTATAATTCTGTCTCCACTGCTTACTACATAAATGATATTGGGCAAGGTAACTGATATTAGTCTTAGTTTAATCACCTAAGAAATCAAAAATATATTAAGTTAGAGGATTGCTGGGCATATTAAATGAAATAATGTACATGAAATATAGATGTATTTATTTATAATCACTCTTCACTTGCAGGACAGTAAATTTGTCTTTACTAAATGACCTAATTCTCACTTCTCACTGGCCTGTCTTTGATCTTGCTCCTTCAAGTACCTCATTTTTCACTCTAAATATTGGATGTCTCAGGTACTTCCAGCCCCCTTGCATTTGACAATTTTTAAAAATTAATGGATTTTACTTTTTAGAGCAATTTTAATTTACAGGAAACTAAGCAGGTAGTATTAACAATTCCTCTATCCCCTCCTCCCCTCTTTGGTTTCCATTAATGTTAACATCTTACATTACTGTGATATATTTGTTATAATTTATGAAACAATATCGGTTAATACCATAATTTATATTAGAGTTCATTTCTTATATCATAAAATTCTATAGGTTTTGACAAATGCATAATGTCATGTATCTACAATTACAGTTTCATGAAGAATCATTTAACTGCCCTAAAATTCCCATGACCCACCTACCCTTCCCCACACCCCAAATTCTGGAAACTCCTGAACTTTTTATTGCCTCAAAAAGTTTTTCCTGTTCAAAATGTCATATAGCTGGACAGCCTTCTTCTAATAAGTGTGTAAAATTCTTCCATGTCTTTTTGTGTCTTGAGATCTAATTTATTTTTTATCATTGAATAATCCCAGTGTATGGATGTACCACTGTTTGTTTACCCATTCACCTTTACAAGGACATCTTGATTGCCTCCAAGTTTTGGCAATTGTGAATAAAGCTACTGTTAACATTCATGGGCAGGTTTTTTTTGGTCATAAGTTTTCAACATATTTGGGTAAAAACCTAAGAGTGAGATTGTTGGACCAATGGTAAGATGATGTTTAGCTTTGCTAGAAACTGCCAAACTGTCCTCCAAAATGTCTATACCATTTTGCATTCCCATCAGTGAATGAGAGTTCCTCTTACTCCATAACCTGGAACATTTGGTGTTGTAAGTATTCTACATTTAGCCATTCTAATAGGTGTTGTAGTGGTATCTCATGGTTTTAATTTACATTTCCCTAATGACATGTGATGTTGAGCATCTTTTTATATGCTTATTTGCCATCTGTAATATCTTGTTTGGTGATGCCAATGTTCAGATATTTGTCCAATTTTTAAATGGGCCACTTGTTTCCTTACTGTTGAGTATATTCTTCGAGTTTGTACTTTGTGTTTCTTTTTTCTTAACAATGTCTTTGGGAGAGCAGAAGTTTTAAATTTTTATGAAAGTCACCTTATCAATGTTTTCTTTCATGGATTGTGTTTATGGTGCTGTATCTAAAGTTTCATCCTGAAATCCAAGGTCACTGCAATTGTTAGTCTTATGTATCAACTTGGCTAGGCTAAGGTGAGCAGTTCCTTAATTGGACACTAACCTGGATGTTGCTTTGAAAGCATTTTGTAGATATGGTTAACATCCTTAATTAGTGGACTTTAAGAAAAGGTGATTATCCCTGTTAATGTGGATTGTCTTCATCCAATCAATTGAAGCCTAAAGTGCAAATATTGACATTTCCCTGAGAAAAAAGTTCTGCCTCAACCAAGATTGCAGAGTGAAAAATCCTGCCAAGTTTCCAGCCTGCCAGCCAGCCCTACATTTTTCAAATATGCTGGACCTGACAATTGTGTGAGCCAAATCCTAAAACTAAATCTCATATATATATATATATATATAAATATAAATATATCTATAGCTGTAGATATAGATATAGACATAGATATAGGCATGGACATGGACATAGACATAGACATAGATTTTCTGTTTCTCTGGAGAACCCTAACTGACTGATTGTCACCTCATATTTCCCCTGTTATCTTCTAGAAGTTTTGTATCTTACCTTTACTTAGGTCTGTGATCTATTTTTAGTCAGTTTTTATGAAAACTGTAAGGTATGTTTCTAGGTTGCTTTTTATGCATATGGGTGTCCAGATGTGGATGTCCAAGGTGTTCTACTACCATTTGTTGAAATAACTATATTTTCCCCATTGAATTGCCTTTGCCCTTTTGTCAAAGATCAGTTGACTAACTTTGTGTGGGTCTATTTCTAGGCTGTATTCTGTTCCATTGAACTATTTGTCTTATTTTTCTTCACCAAAACTGTGCTGTATTGATTAATGGAGTTTTATAATAAGTCCTGAAATAGGATAGTGTCACTCCTCCAACTTTGTTCTTCTTCTAGAATATTGTGTTGACTGTTCTAGATTTTTTGCCTTTCCATATAAACTCTAGAATCAGTTTGTCAATATCCACAAAATAACTTGTGGATGTTTTTATGCATTTGTGTTGAATCTATAGATCAAGTTGAGAAGAACTGAATTTTAACAACCTTGAATCTTCATATCCATGACCTGGATTATAGTTCCATTTGCTTAGATTTTCTTTTGCTTTTTACTATATGAGCTGTAGTTTTCCTCACATAGATCTTATACTTATGTTTTTAAATTTATTTCTAAGTACTTCATCCTTTTTCATTGTTGCTGCTAATGCAAATGGCATTGTGTTTTTATTACAAATTCCAGTTGTTCATTACTGGTATGTAGGAAAGTGATTGACTTGAATATTAACCTTGTATCCTGCAGCTTAATTTATTATTTCCAGAGTTTTTTTTAATCAACCCTTTGGAATTTTATAAATAGATATTTATGTCATCTGGAAACAAAGGCAGGTTTATTTCTTCCTTCCAAAAGTGTACACTTTTATTTCCTTTGTTTTCCTTATGGCATTAGCTAGTCTCATCCCTTTAAGTATGATGTTAGTTATAGATATTTT
>JAQZBX010012370.1:0-18588 GCA_029593785.1 Cabassous unicinctus
CCATATGAGAGGCCCCGGGTTCGCTTCCCGGCGCCTCCTTGTGAGGGCAGGCCGGCTCGCACGGCGCCGTGGGCTGATGCGGCAAGACCTCACAGCAAGGGGGAGATAAGCAGACACAGAGAAGACACGCAGCGAATGGACACAGCAGCACAAGCAGCAAGGGGGGGATAAATAAATAAAATAAATAAATCTTTAAAAAAAAAAAAAGAACTTAATACAAACTCACAATCACATAAATGAAGTAAAACAGGAAAAACTTGAATAAGAGCAGTGGACTGGATCAATTACAATATTCTGATTGTAATATATTATAGCCCTGCAAAATATTTATTGGGAGAAAACTGAGAAGTGTTCAGGGATTTCTCTGTACCATTTCTGGCAATTGCATGTGAATCTACTATTATCTAAATAAAGTTTCAATTTAAAACTCAATGATGTTACATAAATAATATTAAGGAAATAACTAAATGTGTAGAGATACAGAAGTATGTAAATCCATAAATAGACTCTAACAAGCTAATTTTACATTATATTGTACAAAAATACTACATAAACATTTTACATAGATTTTCTTATCCACAAATGTCAAAATGCATACATTAAACACAATTCATTATCTCCTCTTCATGATGTATTGTTTTATTCAACTTTTATTTGATAGCAGCATATAGTTTATTATAAACTAATAAATGTCAGGGCTAGAAGACCTGTTGTTGATTCTATTCAGAAATGAGAGGTTTGGAGCTGAATCATATCTACTAATTTATGCACGGACATTGTCAAACAATTATTTTATATTTAGTTAGAATTAAATGATCACAAGAAAGTTAAATTTCATAAATGAACATTAGACTGGTTGTTATTACTGTGCTTAGTAAAATAGATCAAATTAATTGTGTTAAGAATTTAGAAAAATTTTTTAAGATTCCATTAAATTTTCTTTTTTACACCCTCCTAGTCTCTTTTTGAGACTGCAAGGAGTGAATGATTTCAATGAAATTGTGTTGTTTGGACCTTCAAAAATTTGGGGAGTTCCTGCAATTTAAAAGCAAGTCAGCATTTGAGTTACTTCTCCTTCATTTCCTTTAGGCTAGCCAAAACTTCTCCTTTCTCTGCTCCTGACATCTCAATGGAGTTTAAGTAGCCAGGTAAAACCATGATACAATGAAACTTTCAGATTGGCTATAGAAAAAGAGTCACCAGTTATTAAATAACTCCTTTACTAACAGGTTTGAGAGAATAAAGGGTTAAGATGCAAAGATTACTCACATAATTCAAGAGAGACAGGAGAGGAGAGAAAAGTAGAACCCTAAAATGGAAGTGAAAATAGCATATACCATTAGTTCTAACAAAAGCTCTAAAAATGATAAATCATGCAGCAAATTAATGCCCAGGTCAAGGCTAGAACTATATCCTCAAGTTTTCCTTCCTTCCTCCTCTTCCTTTAATACTCAGTAAACTTCTATTTATTTTTCATACTCAGATCAAATTCTGTTAATCTCATCTCACCATAGGCAGAAACTTGCTCTGTTCTCAAATTCTCTCTCATTATTCATTCATTCAGTTATCTATTTGTTCTTTTATTCAACAAATATTTTTGAAAAACGACTATGTGCCCGACACATAGGGCAAAAAAAAAAAACATGCCAAAATCACTGTCCTTATGGAGCTTGTAAGAGTGGAGGGGAATACAGATAGTAAGTGAAAACAGAAGTAAAAGACATACTATGTTACTTACAACTTATGGTATGTTAGATGGTGATAAAATTAGAAGAAAATTAGCAGGGAAATGAGAAGAAAGAGTGGACCCGTTAGATCTACATTTTTTACAATATAAATAGCTGGGGATCCAAATAAATAGATTTGATCAGTTTCCGTCTCTCCTAATTCTTATTTTTCAAGGTCTTAAACTTATACTGAGTGTTTCCCCAGAGTTTGATGAATTTTATATTTAGCATAACTACTGTCATTGATAGGAGTCTGGGCAGTTTCACACATTGCTACATTTAACCTATGACTACAAAGTTTAAGGTATTTTTGCCTTCAGATATCTGCCTGCAGTAATACTTTAGTACCAGTAAATCAATATACAAAGAACTCCCTGAGAGTTGAAAGCAAACTATAGACAAAGGTTCACTTTGGACTGAAAATATGACTGCAGATCTGGAACTAGCATGACCAATCAGACTGGTAGGATAAAATGGCCAATTTCTGTGGGTAAAATGGGAACAGCACATGGCTGAAAGCCATATTAGGGATAAAATCACTGCTACTTATGTGCTGTTACAAATTGCAGATAAAAGATGACTACGCATATTATAGTTAGCTACTTTTCACTATAAGGACCACATGATTTAAGATTATAAAGAAGCCAGACTGGATAGAGTATAGGACGGGTACATTAATGAAAAATTTAGCTTTGTTGCTCACTGTTGAAAACCTTTCAGAGATGCATTGCAGACTGGAACCTGACTCTGGCTGTCTTTCAGGCTAATGTATTTGTAAGTGCATTGATTATTGGTTCAAGAAATACCAATAACTTCCATTTTGAGTCCCTTGGCGATTTTCCATTATCATCAAGAAAAAAGCCAATACTCCTTAGTATGAGATACAAAGGTCTCTGTGATTTGGTTTTCATCTCCCTCTGCAGCCACTCTCTCCCACACATTCCACACCCTCCCATCCTCAGCTGAGGTTTCCTGAACGGGCCATGCTTTCTACGCCTACACCACATTATTTGCATGTGCTCTTCTCTAGTGCAAACACTTACTCCCTTGACCCCTAAGAGGGCAAACTCCCTTAAAATAGTTATCTTCATTTGAAAGCCTTTCCTGAGCCCCACTGCCCACCTCCCTGAGTTAGGTTCCTCTTCACCTTCTAAATCCTATTACTACTGAGCTTTTCATGCAGTATTAAAAGTTTGTTTATAAATTTGTCTCCTTCATGGAATAAAACCTCTGAGGAAAGTGACAGGCTTAATCACATGAATAAACAGTATTATCAAATTTAATACCTGAATATAAAAGTGAAATAACAGAAACTAACATTTGTTTAATGATTTCAAGATGCTCTTCTAAGGTTTAAATTCATTTAATCTTCATAACAAGACAATGAAGTACATAACTATCTTGTTCCCAGTTTATAGCTAAGGAAACTGAGGCACAGTGAGTGCCTTACTAGTCTAATCTAGTAAGTAACAAAGTTAGGATGTGGAACCAAGCACTCTGACTTCAAAGTTCATATTCTTTACCATTCTCCTATAGCTGCTTCATGTATATATGTATATATTTATATTTATATATAAATATGCATATATACACATTCTTGTGTATATTCACTTACATATATATATGAAAGACATTGGCTTTTAAAAATGAACTCTAAGCTGAAGGACAATGTAAGTTACTTCATTTAAATAGATGTTTTGACAAAAAAACATCTGCTAGGGTAGAAATTGTCTTTTTTTCTCACTGATAAATTAAGAGTATACTTTATAATTTATAATATATAATACTGATGCATGTAGATTTTTAATGTATTAAACAGATATACTTATTGATATGCATCATATAAATTTACTAGACAGTTTAGTAAAAATTTAATATTTTAGGCATAAAGTTATTACAAGATTAGGTCTGCAAAATACTTTTGCACGTATAAACATTTACCTGAATAACTTTTATGTAAGACAAAAACAAAAATATTTGTTTATAAGTATAGTAAACAGGTTTTTTCTCAGTAACATTATTTTATATTGCAAAAGTTTGTGTTTTTTCAAATTCAATAATTTCTACACCAATGGTTCTCAAACTTTGCTGAACAATGGAATCATCTGAAGATCTTTAAAAAATACTGATGCCTGGATGACCCCCATGTGCCTGTGGACAGATGTTCAAACTTAATTGGTATTCGGTAAGACTAGAGCATTGGAATTTTTAAAGACTCCCCAGTTCATTCTAATATGAAACTAAGTTTGGGAACCAATGTTTTCCTGAACTTACCCTAAATTTTCTCTAAATTTTTACCACTTTCTTCTATATCTCATTTAAAAACATTACTGACAAATGAAATCATTCCAAATGATCAATATAACAATGCCAGAAGTCAACATGTAGTATGTCAGTACCATATTTATTACCTGGTTACTGCATTCTTCTAAATATACCTTCTATCTTTTTGACTATTGTTCTGTACAGAAAATTAAATTCATTTATTTTCTAAACTATCTCTTCAAGGATATAGTTACATTCATTACCTAATCACCAAACTTAATTATGAAGAATTATACTTCATTTCCATTAAGTATCTATTTCTATGTCCTCAAATTGGGAGAGTATGTAGGTTGGGCAGGTTAGAAGAAGGGCAGTTAGAAAAAGGGTAAAAATATACAGAAACAAAAATGTTATAGGATATTATAACACCACACAGACTCTTCCCTCTATAACTGTCCATACTAATTCTTGTTTATAATCTTACATGTTGCCTCAATTTAAGAGAGGTAAGTAAATAATACCAATGTTTATGTTCATGTGGATATATATGGTCTCACAAAAGCCAACACTCTACTTACTTACATATGAATATGTTTTCATCTATATCTATATCTATTTCCATATTCTATATGTCATAGTCACTAGGATTGCTCACAGAATTTTGGTTCTGTCTTTTCTTTTGGAACCATGGTAGAATTACATTTCCCCACACTAATGAACTCAGACATGGCCATTTGACTTGGTTCTATCAATGGACTGTAAGTGTTATTATCATGTATAACTCCTAAGCATAAGCATCAAAAGCACTAAAACTTCTTATGCTCTCTTTCTGGCATGACAACTGACAAAGTTCTAGATAGTGGCTGCTAAATCAAGACTAAATCAAGAAGTAAGGACAATGATGATATGAATTAGAACCACCAGCCATCCCTCAATGGATTTTAACATGAGCAAGAAATAAATCTTTGATATTTTAAAGGGATTGAGATTTGTGCCCTAGTTTTACTGCAGTGAAATCTAGCATTCCACATTGAAATTCTATGTGTACATGTAATAATATATATTTCCATTCCAAGGAAATACATTACATATAAAAATGAGCTTGTTTGAGGAAGAATTGGCAGTTGTCCTGCTCTCCTGCAGGTACAATGTTTGTAAAAGTATATCCAAGGTAAAATATTGATGTCTCATCCATAAAGCATGATGACCAAAGAATTTCTCTTAAGACATACTGATGCTGAGAATTCATTAAGCAGTATCACTATTAAATTTGTAGAATGAGCTGTTGGCTCCACTTTACTGACACCATGAATCACATTAATCAGTCTCCAACATGATGATAAATCACTGAATGATTCGATGGAAATGTTAATCATCACAAGTTTAGTAACAAATATATGACTAAGTCTGTGACCTCACAAGATAGCAAGCCAAACAAATTTTAGAGTGAAGTGATTATACAGACTAAACATTGCAGTGCTCTGAAGCCTAAATTCACATATTCTAGTTATTGGCATAAACACTCAAATGAATCCAGGCTTCATCTGAAGAAAACAACAAATCTAAAATAATAGACTAAGAGATTGTTAAATATTGAAGAAACTTCCTGGACTGGTTGGTTATTAAATATGAAAGAAGTAACTTTTTCATTTTAATTTTCTGGATTTTCAAATCTCTTATTGATAAAAGAATTATAACTAGAAGTGAGACATTTTACATACATATAAAATATAATCACCAAAAGACCATGCCACGATGACACTGTGTTAAGGCACAAAGAGGAATCGCTGTCATTAATGATAAAATTGTTTAATATATTTACTGATATGTTGGTGTGTGTTAAGATTGTGGATTAGGGCTAAGGAGTCAAGAATAATAATGAAAATCTTCTAATACACAATATAATGCATGTGAAACTTCATAGTATTTGCAAATCATCATAAAGGTGAAAGAGGCTGTTTTATTTTTTTAAAAGCAATTATGGCTGAGAAAATAAATTTAAATTTAACTCATGAGATTTTTTCAGTGAAAACATATATGGATTTCTTCACAAGAAATGCTGTTTTTTATAATCTCCCATTTAAGTTTTCTATATTCATTTGGAAAATCCTGAAAAGCATCTAATGTTTGCTTTAAATTATTTATAAGGCCTATCTACAGCATAAAGTGTATGTGTGGTCTCATCTAAGTCTAAGAATAACTTAAGGCAACAATTCACATTTCTTCTTAGAATAAAAAAACAGTGGTACATGTTAGCTCAAAAATGTGAAATTAAATATTAATATGTATTAATAGTTTAGTTTAGATTACTTCCCACTTCATAGTTATTTTATTTAAGATTACAATGCTGCTGAATTAAACTGTTTTTGTATTGATATTCACTATATATTATCAATAACATTCAACACATGCTTGAAACACACAAATACGCACATCTACCCATATATACACATATTCATATAGTTCCCAAAGGTTATTTACTGTTCAGTAATTTGTTTAGGGAGGGTAACATAGAAGGGTAATAATAAAGTACAGTTACACTCTCTGTTGATAACTTTCCAAGTGCTAAGTTTGACAAATATTTTACAACTCTATTAATCAAATTTGTATTCAGACAAATTACATTTCGGTCTTAAAAGAAAGTTTCAATTTAAATAAAGCAATTTAAATTAAAATGGTCTATAGTATTTTATTATAAAAACTGTTTCTTACAATAAAAGACAGCTAAAAATTATTTAATATTTGAAGTAACATAACGTCTGGACAACTAGAACCCAGACTAAAAATGTCAACATTTATATTTTAAAATTAAATTAGTGGGTCAGATATAGATAAGTTTTTCATTTCCACCGATCATTTCAAAGCTATATTTTTCAGTGCCATTATCAATACATAGAGAAGATTAAAAGTAGTCTTTAAATGATGTTCCTTACCAAATTCAACTAAATCACCTTACCAAATTCAATTACATATGTATTTATAGAAGAGGCCTTCTATAAATTTTAGAATATTTCCATGGTGAAAATCTGCAAAATCAAAAGTTAGACATATTTATATATAAAGAAGAAAACTACTTCAAAGTGATCAATGCATAAAGAAATAAATATTATAGGTTTATTCTGATGAACAGCACTGCTATCAGGGAAGGGAGTGTGATGGTGCCTTCTCTTTTTTTCCTGACTTCTGCTTCTACCCCCCCTTCTCCCTCTCTTGTTAATATCAACTTCTAAAATCCTCCAGCTTTGGACCAGAGAGAGGAGAGTAGAAACATTCTTACTTGATTGGTGTGGATCTAGCATTGGAACTGTCAGAAATTGCCAATTGATTAAAGTGGTTCTCTTCTCCTAGGTAGTTTTATAAACTGTATGGAGAAGCCACATTTCTCTCACTCCCTGCCACCCCCTTTAGTTGGGCTTCTCTTATTCAACCCCTTTAGTTGGTATTCTCTTACGTAGAGTTCCCTTGACAAGAGTGAATGCAACAATCTTCCTTTTTTAAGGTGCAAAGTGATTTTATTGAGAAGAAAGTACTGTGTGTGGTTCTATAAATCTAATTTTATGCTTTCATTTACTATTTTAGTCAGTACATGGAAAAAGAAGAAAGGTTCCAACAAGAAGCTGGAAATAGAATTTCACTTGGGGAGTTAGATTCTAAAATCAATACACCATAAGTAAGGCCAGAGATATGCAAATACATTGTATGAAGATAGAATGACTTCTAAGCAAGAACTTGACAGTAAATGGATTAAAAAATTAACATTGCTGAAGAAAAAAACTATGCAATTGGAAGGAATTTTTTCAAACGTGTACAGAAAAAAAAAAAAGTGAGAAGTCTTTTGTCCCTCATCATCTTGAGGTATTTCCAGTTTCTGTCTGCAAAATTCCTTTTGAACGTTCAGGCCATTCTCTTAGACAGAATCTAAGAAGACTCCATACCAGCTCTTTCCTGCAGCCCTCATCTGGTCCATTGGAAACATTCAATCATTTTTCTACTTGTATCAACTTTGGGAGTCCAACACAATCATGTTTGGTCATTCCAAAGTCGAGGCAATTAGCCTGTCTTTCACATACCAGTCTACCATATCCCTCAAACTGAAAAGTCCTTTTTTTGGTTTTCTTAAAGCTGAAGTCATGAAGAGAATTATGTCCACATCCATCCCCCTTTGAGAGTATGAGAATGAGAATTACAGCACACCAGAATCTCACTTCATAAATCTTCACTCTCCTCCTCTATTTGGGTGAGATGTTTAAGAGTCCCAATTCGAGCTTTCCCCTTGCTTTCTTTTGTCAAATTGAGCATGGTGGTCTTTTACTTTAGAATAATGCTCCTGTTTTCTTCAGGGCTCAGCTGAAACTTACAATCCAAATGAATTCAATTACATTTTTACTTTGTTTTACAAAGTTACTTAAATGTATTTCTGTACCATGCTAGTGCATTCTGAAAACACATCATAAAATGTCCAGGTCTTAATTGCCAAGTTCTGTAATCTATATTAGTCTGATGAACTGGATAATTCCCTCTGCCCAGCCTGATGATATAAGGATACAAACCACACTAAAATTGTATTTTTATAGTGCTTTACAGCAGGCAAAATCCTTGCACACTTACTATCATTTATTTGTAAGTGACTTCAAATCGATGGTAAAGTTAAAGAACCACTAAAAACCTTGATACATCATAAAAATTTTACCTAGAATATTCAACAGTCTCCACTGTTATGTACCTTTTACTCAACTCGAAAATACATTTTTACCCAAGTTCTATTTAATTATGGTAATCATAATTAATACTGGTTGGAAAATATACAACTGTAGAACAGTTCTATAGTTGGTAAACCTTGATTTTCTTATGTTTGTTAATGGAAAGCATCTAGTTAATTTTTAAAGCCAGTAACACAAACAATATGGGAAAAGTAATGTATGACAGAAGGAGCCCAAGGCTTAAAAATCAGTTATCTCTTTCATTCCTATAATCCTATTTCTGTTTTTAGATTATTTAGTAGGTATTATGAAAATTACTGTAATGAACAGATAGCCACACAATACCTCAGTAATTTTCTGCTGATAATACATTCTCTGTAGTGATTCCATTTTTAAAAAATTTATTTTTAAGTAAAAAAAAAGAAAACCAGTATAATCTAGGACAATTAGCTACAGGAACCAAATTAATTTAATAATCTTTCAGATTCTCAGCTTTTCCATCTGTAAAATGGTAATAGAATGCCAATTTACTGCTTTCCAGAGTTTTTAGGATCTGATGAGATAATGGATGTGAAATGGCTCCATAAATTGGTACAAAGATAAGGTGGTTGTATTGCACACTTAAACATGCACACACACAAATTCAAAAACAACCTAGGAGTATTTCAGGGAAATTAATCTCTAAAATCCTGAATACTATTAGCCTTTAAATTTTAGTGGTAACACACTTTACCACTAAATATCACCACTTAGAGTGCTTTACATTGAGGCATGTTTTATAAAACTTCTCAACTGTCAGACTCATTGCTTTATTAGTGAAAGCCCATAAAATTTATATTTTCATTCCATATTCTTTTAAGAATTTAAAACATCAAAATGATTTAATATTTGCAATTTAGTAAGAAGAATGCCTTTAGTAGGTAGAAGTGTCGCATATCAGAAGTTCATCTACAATTGGAAGAGGATTTTTTCCCCTAAAATTTGGTAATTCTGTAATAACTTTATATGGCTCTGAACTGCTTCATTTCAAGAACTCAGGGCTTTTCTAATATATCAAATTTAAAGAAATTCCAGGACTCCAATTTCAGTATTTTAAACCAAATTGATAAGTTGGATCCTAAATGTTAAAATTTCTGGTACTAATAAAAATGAATTTTAACAATACCTTCCTTGTCCTGCAATATGTAGAAATAGAAATTAGCACATTTCTTTTTTTAACAGCTTTCTATTTTATATGAATCTGAACTAGAAAGCAAAACTGGATCCATAAAAGGAAGCTGACTGAAATCATAGAAGTCTAACTCATGTTCTCTGACCAGACTGGTTTGTCTAATGATAAAGGTGGTGTCACAATAAATGACCACACACACACATTTTTATCTGGATGGACATTTGGCCTGAAATAAACATTCAGAAGACAGAATCCAAACATGAACTAGGCCAAAAGTTGCCCTAAGCTCTGTCAAAATTATGCTAATAAAACTAGGAATAACATGCCTTTTTGTTTCAGAACAAATGTCTTCGAATCTATTAAACTGAATCTGATAATGATTTTGGGTACATGTCGATGAATCATTATCCCACTTCAGTAGGTCTGGAACATCACTTTCCTCTCAAATGTCACTTACCTACTTTGATATCCCAGAATGATCCAAGAATTGAGATAAGAAACATATTTTTTAACTTTTATTTTGACCAATTTTATACTTACAGAAAAGTTGCAAAAATACTACTGAAAGTTTCCTTATAAGAAGGAAATAGGGAAGCGGGAGTGGCTCAGTCGATAGAGCCTCCGTTTACCATATGGGAGGTCCCGGTTCGCTTCCTGGGGCCTCCTTGTGAGAGCAGGCTGGCCCGTGTAGCCTAGTGGGCTGATGCAGCAAGCCCTCACAACAGGAAGTGGGTGTGGCTCAACCGGTAGAGCCTCCGTTTACCATATCCCGGGGCCTCCTTGGGAGGGCAGGCCAGCCCACGCCACGGGAGGGGCTGATGCAGCAGGACCTCACAGCAAGGGGAAGATAAGCAGACATGGAGAAAACACACAGCGAATGGACACAGCAAACACAAGCAGCAAGGGGGGGGATAAATAAATAAATAAATCTTTAAAAAAAAAAAAAAAAGAAGGAAATAATTTGGCTGTGTAATTTGACTCAGAAAAAAAGGACCATATTTAACCACATATTTTGTTTTGTGAATGTGTCTATATTAAAGCAGGTGAAGAGATTACTCCCTTTGTCTGAAATTAGCCCTAGTCTACCTTCAAGAAAAGCAGGAAAAGCTTAATGAGAAGTAGCAGCATGGCTGAAATAATTTATGTAGGGCTCTGTGTGTGTGTGTGTGTGTGTGTGTGTGTGTGTGTGTTACTTATCTTAGAATGTCTATAATTGTACTTACATATCTTTCTTCCCAACTATAGCTGAAGAGAATAGCATCTAGAAATGATTAGAAAATATTAATAAAGGAGGCACCACATAGTTATTTGAATGAAAAAATATGTGAAACAGAAGACTTTTCCAAATTACTCAAGGTTAAAGGTATATACATGTCTAACCACCATGTATTTATGTGGAGGACACTACTATAGTATTCTAAGATAAAATAAAGAGAAAATATGTAGTTAAATATGAACGTGAATGCCTAGTTAACACAAGATTTTCTAGACTGAGTTTCTGATGCTGTTTAACTTCCTCTCTGAAATAATAAATCAATTATTATATTCCTGTATTGGTATCCAAATGTATACTAGCTTTGTATTTTGAAACATGCAACAATTGGAGAGTTTCTATTATCTGTTCAGTTTATCATATTATCTATGGAACAAGGACCAGCTACATAATTTGCAGTACCCAGTGCAAAATGAAAGTGGGACCTCTTCTTTAAAAATTAAGAATTTCAAGATGGTGACAACAGAGTGTGAGGCTCTTCTAAGCATGGGGTCCTGTGCAAATGGACATCACAGACTCATAAAGCCACTCCCACATGGAAATATCACCGAAACTTTCTATTGACTTGGATTCACATTACCAGTCGGATGGCAACAGACCTAGGGGGAAGTTACTAAAGCATATTTCCTTGTCAACCCAAACAATGGAAAGTTCCCCTCCCACAGGGTCCACCCATACCTATTTATCTGTCACATCAAAATGAATAGGCTGTTGAAAACAGGGCAAGAAGGATAAGAAGTAGGGGAATTAAGACACACATCAAGCCCTTCGGTTTCCTGCCTTTGATAGAAATGCACAATAGTGTACTGTTCACAACATCTTTTCATTCCATTGCTATAGAGGTCTGGCTCACACCCACTGGAGTCCGGTGAAAAGATGCAATCCTTGAGAGGGGTTTAGAAACATTTGCTCATTTCTAAGATCTTTACTTCTCCATTCAAAAAGACAATAAAGATCTATAGTACCTAAATTAAAACCCTTGGGTTTCAAACTGCCTTGCTCCCTAAACATTCAAATTCAATTAATACATTCACATAAAATATGAATAAAGTCTTTAAAACCAAGACAAGATTAATTCATATTTATGAACTTCAAGAAACACCCAACTTTAATTCTTACGTCATTATTAGCAATACAGTACATTACTGACATATGTATGTAGTCACTACAGAAATTGGGCAAGGAAATTAATCCTTCAATGCAGTCTAGAAGCACACTTCAATAGCAATGATCCCTTTACCGTTTACTTATTGGCAGGCTTTTTTCAGTGTTCCAAAGCTCAACTAATCTACAAGATACTATCAGCATATTTAAATGTTTAATTTCATCAAATCCAACCCATTTGGTAAATTAGGATGATTCCCACTTCCTTACATCCAAACTCTGATGGCATGTGATAAGATGGTATCATGAATATTTTCCTACAGGGAATACATATCTAAGAAAAAATATGCTAACTAAAGAAAAGGAAAAAGATTTATACTTTAAAATGAATTCACAAAAATTATCATTCAAGTTAGAAAGACCATGAGATGGACTTTATCTTCCTAATTTTTTAATTACACACTATCAGTTCAATTAGAAAGTTCATTTGAGGTTTATCTTTTGCATTTTCAGCAAAAAACAAACATTGTATAAGTTTATTTATTTATTTATTTATTCTAGACCTTTTAAACCATGAGGATTTGTGGCAGATATAGCAATATCAATTTCTTTAAAGAAAAAAAGATGATTTTCTACTTCTTCATGAATACTTACATTGCCTTAAAGAAACAGAAAGGAAGTCAATAAACAAATTAAGATCGGAGATAAAAGCAAGTAGTGGCAATCTGAAGCATAACAATTAACAGGGTAGTGCTAGCTAAACTATATTTAAATTTTATACACAAGTTTCAATGAAAACCATTGCATGTCTCTATATTTGAAACCTGATAAACCATTCCATCAATTAGTACCCACTAATAATGGATCTTTCCCAAGGGGTACTTTGTCTTAATGACATAAAAAGGATATATTCTTAATTTAAATTAGTTCTCCTCAAAAAAATATACATGAAATAGCATGCTGACAAATATCATTAGATGCAAATACCAATGGTGTGTGAAGAGATGCGTATTAATGTTATTAAAGCTACTTCCTGGTAGTCTCTGTTCTAATTCACTCAGTTAGTAATATATTCAACTGTTCTCCAAATGTGCTATTTAAAATATAATGCCTAAATATAACTTTAGACAGTATTATATAGAATAGTCCAAATCAGTACTCAGACTCTAAATATTAGTTTTATTTAGTAGTAATACTGTCAGTAGGAATCCACTTTCACTAAAAAAATAAAACCAACACCTATATATAATTGAAGTTCATAAAATAAAAAGCTTTGGTTCTTTTCAACTGCTAAAGCATTAAGAAAACAACAATAAAAAATGTTAACAAGGACAGAAGGAAATAAACATTCTTTTAAAGAATACTAAATTAATAATTTGAGAAATGCTTCTTAAAATTAAAAATGCCTCCCTTCAATTGCTGATTAAATAATAATTATAGCTAAAATTCGTTTCTTCTTTAAGAGACATAAATAATGGATCATACAAATTTCGTAACAACAAACTAAGAGTAGGTTTTAGTCTAAGTCAAGAACTACCTGGACAATT
Organism: Cabassous unicinctus; assembly: GCA_029593785.1. NCBI lineage: Eukaryota > Metazoa > Chordata > Mammalia > Cingulata > Chlamyphoridae > Cabassous > Cabassous unicinctus. The sequence continues at coordinate 13,788 of JAQZBX010012370.1, forward strand.
TGGATTTCTGAATTGTTTTAACCTTGAATTAGCCCCATAAAATAGTCCTACAGAGGTCATTTACTATAAATTAAGTTTATTAAATACAGAATTTCAGTTTAAATAGGAAAACGTCAAAGAGGCAAAAGCACTTACATTTTCCTTGATATATATTTTAAAAAGTGCTATGTAAAGAAATGAAATATAACTATACCCTCTGCCTACATTTTATTCCAAACAGTATTTATTAACTTCTTATAGTGTGTAACTTCAATTATTTTCTTAACCTTTCAGTTAAGGACACATTCAAAATTCACTCTGTATCTACCCCAAATTGCTATAGGAAGACTATTGAACTGAACTTTGAATATCACAGTGCCTTTCAGGGGAGACAGATATGTGATTTTCCAGTCAATCTGCAGGTGATACTAAATGCCATGATATGTGGTCACTGCATTAGGTGCTGACAGGGAGACAAAGAGCAAGGCTTAGCCTGCATTCTGAAGTAGGGGAGATAAACATATTAAACGCAGAAATCTGCAGGCATCCACCAAATTGTGTAAGTGGGTTCCCACAGACTGAACACTTTCAGAAAATACTAAATATAAAATAGGCGAAATAAAACAAGATGGATTTGACCTTTGAATAATCACTCATAGGAAGACTAACTTCTCTAATTATTCATTCAGACTTATTATCTGTGCTTTAAAGAAACCGTATATGTGTATAACCCGTCTTTAACATAAATAATAAAACCTGTTTTCAAGACCGCAAAATCAAATTCATTAATTATTTAATTGACTCATTTATCCTTATTTCCAATTATTCATTTACTAATTTTTAAGGCATTACTAAATGTTAGGAGTCAAATGCAACTTACTTTTTTACATTTATGCTTAACACAGTACTGCATATATTGGACAATCTATATCCATAACTGAATTTAAAAAGTGTGCTCTTCTACAGGTAAGAGTAAGAATCCAGAATATTAATTATATCTGAGATTCTTTAAAACTTCTTACATTGAGATACTATTTTTAGTTCTGGTAGAGAGTTTATTTTCTAATTTAAAAACAATATATACTTATTTACTCTATTTTGATCAACGTACTTTTAAATATCTTGTATTACAATAAAATGAATTAATTCCAATTGCAAAGTTATAAAAAATTGTATTACTGAGTGTATTATGAAACCAGAAACATCTGGTAAGCTTTCAGAAAAGATGCCAGGAATATCAAATATTTATGATTTACATTAATACATAAAGAGAACATTGTGATAAAATGTGCAATTTATACCATTCATACCTAGACCCAAATTTCAGAAATGTTATATACACCTTTCACCAAAAAGTCAATTATGTCTTCTCATAAGTTAATGTATTTCTAAAAACTCTTCCAAGACTTAAACTCAAGATCACACAATTTAATTTTCCACTTAGGAAATTAATCTTGATATATAAGAAGTGACAAGCTATAGCGAGCCCAGTTTTATGTTCAAGAATGGATCCTCAACATAAATAAAACTGAAAATTTAGGGATATACCATAAATTTCTACTACAGGTCATATGTATGTTTATAAATTCTTATTTATATATATATTTTTTAATTTTTTTTATTAGAGACGCTATGAGTTTACAGACCAATCCAGCATAAAAAACAAAATTCCCTAACACTACCCTATTATTAACACCTTGCATTGGTGGGGTATATTTGTTGCAACTGATGAAAGCACATTTTTTATGATAGTACTATCAAGTATAATCCAATGTTTAATTTAGAGTTCACAGTTTGTGTTTTCAAATTCCTGTTTTGTTTTAAGTATTATTCACATAATAGGTATACATCCTAACATTTCCCTTTTTAACCACATTCAAATATATAATTCAGTGTTGGTAATTACATTCACAATGTTATGCTACAATCACCAACATCCATGACCATAATTTTTCCATCATTCCAAGTCGAAACTCTACCTTAAAATCCTTAACTCCTTATTCCTTACCCACACCCTGTCCCCTGGTAACCTATATTCTAGATTCTGATTCTATGAGTTTGCTTATTCTAATTATTTCATATCACTGAGATGATACAATATTTGTCTGTTGGTGTCTGGTTTATTTCACTCAATCTGAAGTCTTCAAGGTTCATTCAGGTTATCACTTGTATCAAAACTGCTTTCTATTTTATGGCTGCATAATACTTCATTATATGTATATACCACATTTTGTATATCCATTCATCAGTTGATGAACATTTGAGTAGCTTCCCTCTTTTGAAAATTGTAAATAGCACCACTATGAACATCAGTGTACAAATATGTACTTGAGTCCCTACTTTCACATTCCTTTGGGTATACAACTAGAAGTGGGATTGCTGGGTCATATGATATTTCTTATAGTTAACATTGTAAGGAATGGCCAAAGTGTTGACAGAGGTCGCACCATTCTACATTCCAGCCAGCAATGAATAATTTTTTGTATTTCTCCACATCCTAACACTCAATATTTTCAGTGTGTTGTTTTGTGTTTTTTTTTATTCAGGGTTTCTGCCATTCCAGCACACGTGAAATGGTATCTCATTGTGGTTATGATTTGCATTTCCCTATTGGCTAAGGGTGTTCAGCATCTTTTCATATGCTTTCTGGCCATTTGTATATCTTCTTTGGAGAAATGTCAATTGAAATTTTTTGTCCATTTTTTAATTGGGCTGTTTGTCTTTTTGAGTTGAGGGATTTCTTTATACATTCTGAATACTAAACCCCAATCAGATATGTGGCTTCCAAATATTTTTTCCCAGTGTGTTGCCTGTCATTTTACTTTGTTACAGTCCTTTGAGGCACAATTTTTAATTCTCATCATGTCTCATTCATCTATTTTTTTCTTTTGTTGCTCATACTTTGAGTGTAAAGTCTTAAGAAGCACTGCCAGTAGAAGGTCCCGAAGATGCTTCCCTACGTTTTCTTCCAGGAGTTTTATGGTTCTGGAACTTATATTTAGGTCTTTGATTCATTTTGAGTTGCTTTTATATATAGTATGAGGTAGGGTTCCAGCTTCATTCTTTTCCAAATGAAGATCCAATTTTCCTAACACCAAAAGAGACTATTATTTTCCCAATTGAGGACTCTTCCCCCTTGTCAAAAATCACTTGACCATTAATGTGAGAGTTGATTTCTAACATCTCAACTTTATTCCATTGGTCTATATGTCTATCCTTGTGCCAGTACTATGCTGTTTTGATTATTTGTCTCTTTATTACATTTTAAGATTGGGAAGTATGAGTCCTCCAAATTCATTCTTCTTTTTTCAAGGTGGCTTTGACTATTCAGGGTCCCTTAACTTCTCTGTAAATCTGATGAGTTCTTTTCCATTTCTGCAGAGTGGGTTGTTGGAATTTTGGTTGGTATTGTGTTGAATCTACACATCACTTTTGATAATTTTACTTTCGGTAAAACTGACATCTTAACAATATTTAGTACTCCAATCCATAATAAAGGTCCCTCCATTTATTTAGGTCTTTCTTGATTTTTAGCAGTGTTTTACAATTTTCTATGTACAATTCTTTTAAATCCTTGGTTAGATTTATTCCTGGATATTTGATTCTTTAGTTGCTATTGTAAAAGGACATTTTTCTTAATTTCTTCTTCTGATTGTTCATTAATAGTGTATAAAAACACAACTAATTTTTGGGTGTTGATCTTGTACCCTGCCACTTTGTAGAATTTATTTACCAGCTCTAAGAGCTTTGCTGTTCTTCCTTTCCAATTTGGATGCCTTTTATTTCTTTTTCTTGCCTAATTGCTTTGGTTAGAGCTTCAGGTAATTGCATGGTATATTTTTTCCATCCATCCACTTTCAGCTTACTTCTATGTCTTTGAATTTAAGTGGAGTCTCTCCTAGACAACATATAATTGGTTCATGGTTTTTAATCCATTCTGCCAATATCTGCCTTTTGACTGAAGAGTTTAATCCATTTATATTTAAAGGCACTACTAATAATGCAGGAGTTTCTTTTGCCATTCTGTTATTTAGTCTGTGTAAGTGTTATACCTTTTTTTAATCCCTCAATTCTTCCATTAATGCCCATTTTCCTATTTATTTTATTTTTTCCTATTGTATCATATTGAGTCCCATCTCATTTCTACCTTGAAATACTTTTCATATATTTTCATTTTGGTTACCATGGGATTAACACTGAATATTCTAAATCTATAAGAATTTTATTTGATACCAACTTGACTTCTATAGTATACACATACACTGTTCCTATACCCCTGTCTCCCTAACTATCTTTGTACCTGTAACAAATTATATCTTTATATATTGCATGTTCTAAACCATATATTTATCATTACTTTTTAAGCATTAGCATACAAAAAAAATATCACATTGTTATTTATAATTACTCATATGGTTACCTTTATCACAGGTCTTTATTTCTTTATGCCACATTCAACCACTATCTAGTGTCCTTACCATTCAGTCTGTAGATCTACCTTTAGCAGTGCTTACAGGGCATGTCAGTAATGATGAACTCCCTCAGCTTTTGTTTATCTGGAAATACCTTAATCTCTTCCTCATTTATGAAAGAAAGTCCCACTAGATATAAGATTCTTGTTTGACAACTGTTTTCTTTAAATATTTCAACCTACTCCTTCTTGCCTACATGATATCTGATGAGAAATTGGCACTTAATCTAATTGGGACTCCATTGTTTATAACACTTTGCTTTTTTCTTGCAGCTTTCAGGACTCTCTCCTTGAGTTTGCATTTGGCAGTTTGATCAGTATGTGACAGAGCATATTTTTCTTCAAGCTTAT
>JAQZBX010012370.1:18688-41399 GCA_029593785.1 Cabassous unicinctus
CTTCATCTCTTTGAGCATACTGAAAGCCATTTTTAAAGTCTTATTCCAAAATGCTCACAGTATGGTCTACTTCAATGATGCTTTTTGGATTTTTCCTTTCTTCCTTTTGCTAGGCCATCATTTCCTGTTTCCTTGTCTTGTAAGTTTTTGTTTCACATTGTACATTTTAATATTTTAAAATGTTAACTCTGGGATTTATTCCCTGATATGTCTGTCTCTTGAGTTTGTAACCAGCTTCTGATATGAGAGAGATTGTCTTGACTGTCAGTCCTCTTATCAGGAAGGTTCAACCAAGGTAAACGCAAAGTGCAGGGTCCTCCCTGTCTTTTCTGAGCCTGTGTCTTGTCCTGGGCTTGTGATTGCTAGTTGATTTAGGATTTCCCCTGGTTATAGGAGCTTGAATGTATACTTCTCAGGAGACAGACCATCTCCCTTTCCAGGGTTTTCCACCATCAGACATAAATCAGGTGCCTTTGCCTCAAGCTGTCTACCTCAATTGTTTCTTATACTGCTTTCCTTGTCTCAACTGCTTTTGCCAGTAGGGAAATATGGGGGCTGAAAGGTGGGATGGCACTGGAGACAAATTTCCCAAGTCAGTACTTCTCAGCTGGAACAAAACCAGGACCCACAAAGGGAGCACCAGCCAGCTCCAATCTGCTCTTGAGAAGGGAAGAGGAAGGGTCAGGAATGGTACCAGGAGCTTCTTCCACAACTCTCCAAAGATGCATTTTCTTGACATGCTCAGCAAATACAGAACTTCAACTGTCCTTTGCAGCTCTGAGAAGTGTATCATCTTTAATTCTCTACTGCTGCCTTTGTGCATGGCAAATTAGAAAAACGGCCATACTTAGAGACAGGCCCCTAGGCATCTGAAGTAGCTAATCAAAAGCAATCAGCAATTGGCCCATGCCCACCTCAGATCTTAGGAAAGTGGAATTTTATGTCTCTTTCTGGCACCAGCAAGCTATGACACGGGCAAGACTCTACTGCTGCCTGCCACAACTGTGGGGAATGGGTTCCAGTAATTACCACACTGAGAGCAATTTACTAGTATTTACCATAATTTACTAGGCTCTTCATCCCATTCTTCCCTGGACGATGTACAGTGATCTACTGGACTACAGAGTTTCAAAATAGGTGATTCAGACAGTTCCTGTCTATTTAATAATTGTTCTGCTAGAGGAGCTGATTCCTGGGGCTTTCAACTCTGCCATCTTCTGTAATCCCTCCCCATATTAAATTCTTTTGAGACCATAATCCCAGACTTACTTGGAAAGGTCTCATACATACCTCTTCAAATGTATGCATGATGTGCTTTAATTCTAGGAGAAAGGGAGTTATTCAAGTTTTCCCAGTCAACGAATCAAAAGTTTGGACCTTATCTACAGAGGCATTTGTCTTTTCAGATAGGATTTTTGCTTGTTCATTTAAAGCACATCCTCTTACGAAAGTTCTTTTCTGCATCCTACTCAGAAGAACAGTCTCATTATTTCTGAGATCCTGCTCTAGCCTATTTACTAAAGCATCTTTCAGGTGTTACAATGAACATGGCATGGTAACACTCAGCCCTGCCTTGTGGCATGCATCACACTCACCATTACTTGCTCAATGGTTCTCTTTCCAGGCAGATGACAAGCAGTATGAGGATAGAGGCTGTTAACAGCAGAGTGCCTGACTCAATAAATATTTGCTGAAAGAATGGATAAATAGATGAATGGAATAACTCCAAAAGGATTTAGGGGCCCTTTTTGGTTCCTGCAAACCTGGAGATTTCACTTTGGCCCCAATGATTTTGTTTGTTTTGTTTTCTTAGGAAGTACCAGGGATCGAACCTGGAACCTGGTACATGGGAAGCAGGCACTTAACCACTCGAACTCCATCCACTTCCCTGGACTTAGACCATTAGATCAAATATTTTCAAAATGCTATAAAATGAGCCACATAATTGGTCACATTTATCATTATTGACAATGGCTTTTATAATCCTGTAGTTAAAATGCAAAATATTTTTTAAAGCCTAAACAAAATTCACAAACTAAATTACCTTAATAGACAAGGTATTTTTTTTCCAAGAATTTCGGTTGAAGGTGTGGTTTATTATATTAAGAGAATCCTTAAAAAAACAAACCAAACATACTGCCTTCCCCATAACAGGTTACATTTGTTTACTTGTTAATTGTTCTGTTGTTTTTAGAGATTCTACCAACTTACAAGGTATGGAATTAAAACATTGGTCTGTATTCTTCAGTGTTACTTCTGAAAAACCTCTTTAGGGTCACACAGGCAGCTGTCAAGTTACCAAGCAAAAGGTTACTCACGTTAATCACATGCATTTAACCAGTATTTACACAACAACTTCAATTGCCTCAACACTTTTCTTATAAACATCATCTGATCCAGTTATTTTCTATATCTAGTTTGTAAGTAAAACTAGAAAATTTTGTTCATTATATGTAACAAATCACTTTCTTTGGAGTCTGCCATTTTGGGATACTTACATAAAATTTAAAAAGGGGGAATTCTATATTACATTTCGGTTTTTACATGATAAAGGGAAAATCAATGCTTTTCAGCAGTTCCTTTAATGACCACAAAGTGGAACAAGAGAAAAGATTGTTGAAAACTATGTGCATTATCACACTAGGAACATCTGAAGACATGAAAAATATCTGTGGTTTTTCTTTAGGACTTTCTGCTTGAGAGCATAGGGTTTTTACCTGATTGTACAGCACTGGATAATAATGAATTGGAGCTATCAGTATAATCACAAGACATAAAAACTGAACCAGCAAAGTAAATAAATTTATTTAGAAATACTCTCTGAAAGGTCTGAGGCTTTTTATTATCTAGAGGAGCTGATGTAGCTCAATGGTTGAGTGCCTGCTTCCCATATACAAGGTCCTGGGTTCAAACCCCATACCTCCGAGAAAAAAAAAAAAAGTATATTATCTTTATAACTTTGATTCAAAGTCTAAACTCAGAAGACTGATAAGGCACAAACATGCAGAAAGATGGAAAAAGCCAATTCAGGAAAGGAAAATATGATGTGGTACCATAATTGGAAACACACATTTTTAAAGTTGTCCTCAGTAATAATGCATTGTTGAACTTTATCACAGATTTAGAAACTTCACATGTGACTAAATATCAGTTCTCTAATTGCTTAGGTGAGATAATACATAATATGTGCATAGTATTTGCTATAAACTTGTACACTGTAACTCAAAGCATTCATGCATTAAGCCATGGGAAAAAAATCTGTTGCTTTGCAAAGTCAGCAGGAACAGAAATACAGATTAACAAATTGTCTAAAGTCACTGAGGCAACTTTCACCAAGAGTATTCTATGCACAACCAAAACTTTTTTCTGTGAAATGAAAGCTCTCATGGAGTTCTCCTCATAAGTGTTCTACAATCATCTGAGTAAACTCTCTTCAGAAATCCATTGGTTTTTCATTTGCATTAATTTTGGTAAGAGAGGAGTTACCAAGTTACATATTAGTGTGGACCCAAATTAAAACAATAAAAACAGTCACCTAATGTAAATGCAAATATGAAATTTGAAATTGTCAAGATGAGTCACTTCAGCTCTTACGTAATTTTCAATAGAAATAGCCACCAATCATTGCTGATAACATAACCATTACAGTTGATATCCCATATATGCATATTATTGTAGTAAATATGTTCAGAAGATATCAAAATAACTACGTGAGGTCAGTAATAAAAGATGTAAGAATTCAAAATCATCTTGAGCAAGTAAGTACTATGAGTAGAGCTAGTGACATTACTATTTCCATACGATTTAACTCTATAGGGATAGGTACATGAGAAGGGCAAATAACAATACAACTATAAGTGAATGCAGAATGATAAGCTTATTTAGAGAAACAATGTTATAGACAGAAACATGTTACAGTCACCACACGCAGCATAATGTAAAGCTTTGTAACTTGGCTGCTATCTTTTAGAAAGTGACAACAGAAGGTTCCCAAACCTGGCTGCAATAATCTGGGCAAAGAAAGAAGAGACATCACCTTTGAGATAAAGAAGCAGACCATACTTAGAGGTTCAGCTAGTGATATCAAGAGTTGGTGACCAGTGGCGAAACTACATACATCTTCAGTAGCAAAATGACATATTGATCACTTCAGTTCATACTGCAAGCAGCAGCAACAACTAAGTATGAAGATTCTACTCTGTGAAGTTTCTGGGTAAGTGTAGCCGTTGGCCAATTTAATATAATTATGAATTCCAAAAATATAATTGGATCATGCTTGTAAACTGATCTGTTAACCTGGGCATGATTAAGTTATAATTAGGGCATCGACTGGGCCACATCAGTAGGGCGTTGAGCCCCACCCCTTGGTGGGTGGGGAATCAAATATAAAAGGCATGGCAAGAACAGAGTTGAAACAGTTTTTAGAGAAGCAGTTTTGATGTTGGAAAGAAAGCCCCAGGAGAAGAGAAGCGAGCCGTTCGCCTGATCGTCTACAGCTGACCTTGTGGAGGAACCAGAAGAGCTAAGGCTGGAGAGAAACGCAGCCCCAGGAAGAGAGGAACCAAGAAGCCTGAACCCTGGCAAATGTCAGCAGCTGTCTTGCTCCAACACGTGGCAATGGACTTTGGTGAGAGAAGAAACTTAATGCTTTATGGCCTGGTAACTGTGGACTTCTACCCCAAATAAATACCCTTTATAAAGACCAACCCATTTTTGGTATTTCACATTAGCACCCCTTTGGCTGACTAATACAGTAAGTATAGAAATATACACATGAAAATGATTAGATGTTAATTAATTGTTATCCATACACATAAACAGTAACAATAATTATGATTCTGCATGCGTATCCATTTTTTAAATTCGTTAAAGACTTAATTAATTTGAATTTGTAGCTTTGAGTTTGTGTCCATATTTAAGGATGGTGAAGTCTTATGAAAAAAAAAAAAAAAAGAGAACCCTTAATTAAGGTACCCTTCCACTGGTGGGGATAGACAAAAGAAATGTGATTTGAAAGATTGAGCCAATGTTATAGAAAGGTTTGCCTATGATCCATAGTTGACCCATGAGTTTTATCAAAATTATCAAAAATATATCACTGAAAACTAAATAACATTTTGGAGTTCTGTCTTTAATCATATAAGATCTACCTTTTAAAAATAGCACATTCAGAAGTAATCTACACTTCTTCTCAATTAACCATAACTATTCCTAGTCATGGTTTAACAAACTTTTTTCCACACAGTTATTAGATGCCCTTTGACAATTCATCTTGAAATATATTTTGGTGATAGGATCTCCTTGGGGCTAATACAGATCTGCTGTATCTTAGGTCAGCCTATAATCAAAATGCTAATCTATCTATTGGAACAAAAGGGACAATCTCTGCTTTACTTTCAAGTCTATAGATTGGTTATTCATTAAATAAATATTTTCTGAATGCCTACTGACTCTGACTCTGGCACTGTGTCTAGACCCTGCAATGGTGAGGCACACCTTGCATCTAGGGAGCCTATTCAGACTGGGTGAAGTCTGTGCCATTCCTGTTAACTCCTCCTCAAGTTTTTCCTCATGTAGCTAAACCACAAACACTCAAAAGAAATGAGCATCGTGTATCTGTGGGTATAAAAGTACACTTTTCGGGAAGCGAGTGTGGCTCAATCGATAGAGCTCCCATTTACCATATGGGAGGCCCCGGGTTCACTTCCCGGGGCCTCCTTGTGAGGGCAGGCCAGCTGGCACGGTGGGCTGATGCAGAGGGACCTCACAGCAAGGGGGAGATAAGCAGACACCGAGAAGACACACAGCGAATTGACACAGCAAGCACAAGCAGCAAGGGGGGGATAAATAAGTAAATAAATAAATCTTTAAAAAAAAAGTACACTTTTCCCCCACATTTCGAAGGGCGTAACTTTTCCAGTCTGTCTCTACATAAAAGAAAGCTTGCTGTTTCTCAACGTGCATTTCCGCTGACAGCAAGAAATGTGTATACGTAAACTTTGCTACACAAATCAAATTAATCTTTTACGAAGCAACGAGCTCTAATAATAGATATAGCTCACCTACAGTTATCAGATAAAATTATTTTCCTTTTTGGTGGATTTACTGAAATTTATGCCTGAAATTTTTAGCTTAGGTTAGCATATGGATTCTTTTTTTGGTGGGGAGGGATGCTGTTGTGAAAGGGAAGAGTTGTGAAATGCAACAGATACTTATAGAGACACTCAAACACTTCTGTTTATTTATGTCCATACTCAAAGAAAAGCCTTTTACTTATTTTCTTCATAATGAAAAATGTAAGCAGAAAGGCATTTTGTCAATCACTTTATTCTCCTGGAGACAATTACTTGTGGTAATTTTACTTATGAAAGAGAAAAATAATTGTAGAGGTGATATCTACTCTTAGTTATGTTTTCGTGCAGAAAAAAATATTGCCCATAATTATAAATACAGCATTCCTGGCCAGACCAAATTTATATTTGGCATTTTAAAGATGCAAGCAGAGTTTTGTAAGATCTCTTGAAAAGGTTATTACAAAATAATTAGCTATAATATTAAGCTGAAGAATATAATTTGATATCATGAATCTAGCTCAATAAATCTTTTGAAGCTAACTAAAATCAGTTTTTAATAAACTTTAGCTTGAAACTGATATTTGCCCACATTTTAAAAAATCAACTTAGCACTATAACTATGTATACAAAATCCATTTGCCTTGCAAAAAAAATGTATCTGATACCCAGTGCATTATTGTAAAGTAATTATACACTTTTCTCAATATAATAAAGCAGTTGTCACTTAAGACAATAACATCAAAAGAACTCTTCAATATGAAATACATTCATATTTAATATAATTTCACTTTGGTCACATAGCATAAAAGTAATATTGATTCAAGGGGGAAAACTCTTCAGATCTTAGAAAAATTAACTGTATTAGAAATTAATCATGTCTCTACTTCTCTTTCCTTTCTTGGTTACTTTTTATGTATCTTTATCACTTCACTATTAATAAATTGATACATTAATAAATAACGCTTTTGAAATCATTGTCTCTGGTTTAGTCTATCCTCTCCTAGCATTTTCTTGCTAGTTGGGATCCATCATATTAAACTGTAATTTAGAGAAACAGGGAAGTTTATATATTTCTCATTTCTTTGTCCCTGTCCAATAGATGCTTTAATAATCAAATTCTTGACATGCAGGATAAGTCACCTAATCATGTGAATTATTAGGTTCTTGCTTCAATTATAATCATAAAATTTTCTTTTGAATTTTCACATATTGCAACATTTCTCTTCAGAAATGTCTCCTGCTATCAAATATCACAACATGAAACTTTTCATCACTTTTTTCAATTACACAATAACCTAATTTCACTATAAAGTATTTTAAACTATATAACAACTTTGGGAATATACTATTTTCCATTGTCCTCTGCTTTTATAAATAAATATGATATCACTCTAAATAGAGGACTAAACTCAAACCTCAAAACAATTAGATTGCTGGTTATTTCTTAAATGCATTTTATTGCCACATGCATTTTAAGATAATTATTGGAAAGATTGTGGTTATAACTTTTACAAATTAACCCTTTTTCATGGTTCAATTTTCTTATAAATATGTATTTTAATGTGTTTTAGTCATTTCTTGTGGCTGAAACAGAGAAGATATTTTAATTTAAAAGTCTTCCAAAAAATATCAACCATCCACCTTCTCTTTCCCTCTTTCTCTACACACACACGTATATATGTATCATTAATAACAAAAGTTCTTCTGTGTGTATCTAACACCACTGATCTATAAGTCTTATACTGAACTTTGCTATGTTCCTCCAGAAATAATCATAAATTTGTACCACCTATCTATACTCTCTCTCACATGATCATCATCTTTGAAGTGAAGTCAGTATTTTTAAAATAACTATTGCAGATTGTGAGTGCAGTAAATAAATACTATTTATCACATAATAGAGCTAAAAGCTACTTGGCCCCCCCACAATGTAAACATGAGACAGAGGCCTCAGGATTATCACACCCCAGCCAATTAGTGCTGACAGATATTACACACTTCTGCTTGCACATCAGATATTTTTTGGTAAATCTATACTTTTGCTTCAAGTTACAGGATAAAGTGTAAATATGTCTTTTGTACTTACCTATGTTACATAATAGTATCTACAAAGATACCTGTTTTACACCATTTTTGTAGGGAATCAATTTGTCATTCGATTCACTTTTCTAATGCAGCAGTCCAACCCAACCAAGAATGCATTATTGATATGGAAATGAGTGTAATTAGCAGCCTAAATGATCTGTTATTTATGATACAAGTCAGAGCAGTAAATCACCATTGGTTCACTATCATTACTATGCAAATAGAAGAAGGCATTTAATGGTCCATGTGTTAAAAACAGGCCACTTACTTGCGCATTTGCAAATGAAAGGCAAGGGTGAGAGTTTAAGGTAGAGATGACAGTTTATCATATTGTCAATCCTGGTACTTGAACTTAAGAAAAGCAAGACACACAAATATTTGCACTAGTTTTAAAAGCTACTCCCTTTCTCTACTTCATATTCGCTCTTAAACCAATTCTAATTGCACTTTCAAATTTATCTTTAGTTCCTTTTAATTTGTACAAAGGAATTGGGAATAATTATGAGAGTTTATGAGACATTTTTTATGTCATCTGTGAAAAACACCATAAAAATGTCCTGTCATGAAATCCAATATCATCATTGGTCATTTTCCTACAAATATATTTCACTTATTTGTAAGCAGGGTAACCAGCAATGATTTGAGTATCCAGACACTACAAGAAATCGCAGAAGGCCTTATTGGAAATTATCCAGTATACCTAAAAGAAATTGTTCTTCATTTACTGCTTAGAACCTTTTTGTTAGATTTTCCAGAGAACGTGTGCTTGTGGGGAAACTTTGAGTGCATTAGCTACAGGCCAATGCTTGCCTACTGAAATGGGAACAAAGGCAGGACACATGAAAAGCTAGAATAGAAAGAGGGATTGGGGGAAATTGCAAATTCTGCAAGCTTCACTTGTACAGACCTGATAATTTTTAATCTATTTGGAAGGCTTATATAAACATAGAACTTAAATAGAATAATAATGCCTTTATATCAGAAATGTACATAGTAGATAGGATCTCAACCTCAGACGAATTAGCTACATTTTTACAACTAAACAAACATAACTGGCAAATCACCTATTTAATTTTTGCTTGTTGTTATTTTTCATTAAGCTATGGGTTCAAGAATGACTTACAAGCTAAGCAAGAATTTTATATGAAGGAAATTATAAAAATATATTTAAATATAGTAATGTGGTAAAAGACTACCTTTTCCTATACCAATGTTTTTTAAAATCACACACACCCACACATACATAGTAGTTGAACCTATGTCTTATTTAATCTTTGTGAGATATCCACTTATGTTTTGTAACCACTATCTTTTTCTTCTTTCCATTACAAGGAGATAATCAGGCTTTTGGGTTCCTTTTCCTCACTGGGTTTCCCAAAGATAATCTTCTTTCTGGCTTTTATGTTTAAAACCTTAAACCAATTGAGAGGCTCTGGCTAGAGGGAAGGTGAATGGTTTGGGGGTGAGCCATGCATCATTATTGAGAGAAGAGTAGACAGGTGCATACCCACTTAACCTGGGAAAGAAAGCCTCATTCTCTGACAGAAAATGGTTGGATCTCAGAGGAGGGGTTATATATTCCCTAACAACCAAGGGATGACACTCCAATTAGGATAATACAAGGGAGGCTTATTTTAAAGGAATTAATTTTAAAGCCATGTGCACTATAGAGGAATCATAAGGGATAGTGCAGGAATGAGATCAACTCATCAGAGCTGGCATCAGCCCCAAAGAGATTAGAGAGAGGTAACAATACAAGGAGAACCTGTTCCTTCAGGGTAGCAGTGGCCTTCTGTTGTAGGACACAGACCAAGGCAACCTCACAGGGAAGGAAATGGGGGTAACAAATACCTAGTCTCAGTCTCCTATCTCCCTCTGATTTCCTCATGTTTTTCCCCAATTAACAATTGAACAAACCCAAATAGTAGCCAGAAAGCACAGGAGTCTACTGATAGTAATCCACACAGGTCAGCCTTTCATTGAGTGGAACGGCAAATCCTGGTTTCTTGAGGAAGTAGTAGAGCTTTTTGTCTTCAAGGGAGCAAACTGATTTGGATGGTTGAGCATACCAGAGCAAAATGCAGAAACAGAAGAGAACAGGGAGAGAGGCAGAGAGCAATTGAGAATGAGGTGTTCTGTCTTAATGACCTTCTGCTTCTGCCCCCAAATCTGCCCACATCAATGGGGGTAATAAATGATGTGGTTTCATGGCTACACTGCTTTTGCTTGAGAGAAACCATGGAGTTAATCCTTGCTTCTACTCTCATATGTTTGATGATGTCATCTGAATTGATGGCTTTAAATCTTTAAACTAATAATTCTTTCCTTGACAGACCTCAGAACTCTGGGCTTACATAGCCAGCTGCCTACTCAACATCTCCACTTGGATTCCAGGTTGGCATAAGAAGCATAACTTCAAATGAGCTCCTGATCTTTTCCTGATCTACACTATAAATCCAAAAAGCTCCTCCCACAGTCTCCCTCATCTCATCTCAGCAACTCCATCCTTCTTGTGGCTCAGATTTTAAAATTGTAATTTTTTTGTGATTTTTAATTTTTTTTTATTTATTTAGGAGGTACTGGGACCTCATACGTGCAAAGCAGCACTCAACCACTGAGCTACACCCCCTCCGCTAATTATATTTATTATTCCTCTTTCTTTGAAATTCCACATCCTAGTTCTCAGGAACTCATGAAGGTTCTCTCTACCTTTACAATGGACCAAGGATCCCATTGCTTCTCACCACCTCCACTGCTATTGCTCTAGACAATGTCAACACAATCTCTCAACTGATTTATGGTGTCCTTGACTCCCCTTCAATGTATTCTCAACCAAAGAGCCAGCATAATCTAATAAAATGTGAGTCCAATAAATTCACTCCACTTCTCAGAACTCCCCAGTGGCTTCCCACACGTCTGAGAACAAAAACCAAGGCCTATTACAGGCCTTTCCTTCTGCTGTAATTTTCTACGACCATATTTCTCACTACTCGTGCATTTATTTACTCTGCCAAACACACTGCCCTTCTTGCTATATCCTTGAGCATAGCATAGTGCTTAGGTCCTATGTACTTGCCATTCCTTCAGCCTGTACCAATCTTCCACCAGCTACTTCAGTTCAGATCTTTACTCAAATGCCTTTTTTTCCCCAGTGAGTCACTGACCACCCTGTGTAAAATTACAATTTCCCAAACATTTCCCTCTTTACTGCTTTTTCTTCATAACACTTGTTTAATAGTCCATATATTTTACTTATGTCTTGTTCAGAGACAATGTAGAATCTATCAAATCAAGGATCTTTAACTGTTTTATATACACAACTATATTCCAATGACTAGAAAATTTATTGAGTTGAATAAAACGGCAGGGGAGAATAGAATTGTCTGTCTTTGCAATTCATGGATTATGTTACTTAGATTGCTCTTTCTGTTAATATCACAATGGTTGTCCTTCCCTAAAAGGAAGTGGGTTCAAGTACTCAACAGTCATAATAGAATACTAAATACTTATGCCTATTAAGAAAGGTAAAAATAATTTCATAATTAAGAAAGCCATTTTAGACAATAATTTTAAGTGCCTTCTCTGCAGCGTGTTATCTTAAAAAAGAACTCTCAATTTTATATTTCTGTAAAATGCATTACTAGTTGCAATTTGCTTCTTAGTTACTTTCAATATGATTAAATAGCAAGTCACCAGGATCATGCTGCTAAACAACTTTTGCATCCAACTGTGACTCATAATCTGTATCCAAAAATTTAATGGGTGCTTTCTCTATATATAATACTATCTGAGATGCATCCTCCTGCTAAGTGTTAAGTAATTCGGCTTCTGTAAATATAGCAGATAGCCTTAATTTTCTAATTTAAGGGCAAAATTAGTTTTCAATATATATACATGTCACAAATAACAGTAATTAACGGTTACATTAGTTCACTGAGAATTAGTTGATAAGGATCCAATTAGATTTTTAAATTATCACTACAAATTATTGAGCTCTATTTTCAAGAAACACATTTTACATAATTAAAGACCCAGAGATGTTGTGGAGTGCAACAATATTTTTAAGAATGACCCTTGAGAGACCTCCTTTTAGTTTGCCTGTTTACTGAAGAATCACTCATGTGATTAACTTGTCTCATCTCTTTCTTGTGTTATTCAAATGGGCAATGAGAAAGGTTGTAGCAGCCATAAACCCCTGGAATCTATCTGTAAAACTACTAATAAAACATTGTACTCATATGTTATACAGCCTTGATTATGAAGTAAAAATGTTATTTAAAATATATAACTCAAATACCATTTTATGGAGGGTCACACATTATGCAGTTTTAAAGCATAAGATTTTCGAATCATTATACTGCATTTAGCTAAATTGCTTCACTTGCATATAGAGTAGCCTTCATAGGATAATAAATATTTTCTTAAAGCTTCCATTAACTGGAATTTTTATGATGGATATTGGTATTCAAGTTCCAGTGTACATCCATTGTCAGTGTGAGAATTCATGTGGTCGCTATATAAAAGAAAACTGTTTTTTTTTTTTTACTTTCCTATTATATGTAGAACATTTTTTCCTTAGATGAATATAGATTTTTTAAAATTTGAGAAACCACTGAAGTAAATTAAAAATTTCCACTCCTTCTAGAAAATAGATATTTCTGAAAAGGTTAACATGTTCAATCTCTTGTATTTTTATAGACAGAAAAATCTTCATTGTTAAGAATGGGCAAACTTCAAAAAATTGCAAATGGTATCCTGTTAATAGAAGTTTCAGACTTTATTCCTCACTTCACCAAGCAGGCTCTCAAAATAAGAAGAATTGATCCAAAAAAAATCCAAAAAAAATAGGACCTTGACTGAAATACTTTCTTGGTGGAATTTTGATCTATATTTAGATCATTGGTAGTAAAGACCATATATCTTGAAATGTAGGAAATTTAATCTATTATTTCTTGGTTAAATAGTAACTCCACCGGAATACACACAAATATTCAGGCAACACAGAGCACTCTGCACTTCAGGGTGATGAATGAATTCTATGGGATGGCAGTGTGCATTCTAACTCAAAGACTGTGTTTACTGATAATTTTGTCATACACTCCAGCAGAGTCATTACATGGAAGAGGGATGCCCAAAGAGATACTTTGAACTGGATAATTATTTTTCTCTGTTCAGCTGTTAAACTACTATCGGGAAACCAATAATTCAAAAAGTGAAATTAAGCAAGGTGACACAATTATGTAGTTTTATGTTCCAATTCCTGTGCATGCTTTAAAAAGGCATGTTAAAAATTTTGTTTTACAGGTTAGGAGTTAGCAAAGAGAATAACCAATCCACAATGGAATTTCACAGTTGTGAATTCATGGCCATGTAATTTAAATTGTGCCCTCTGGAGTTCCAGAGACCATTGACAGTTAAAGCACAGTGGTTATGGTGAATTCTGAAATCTTATGAGTGCACATATACAAATGTAATTTCACATGATGGGCAACATTTCAATATGAAGTATTAGAAAGTCAGAGATACAGTAAAATGACAATATTTTGCCTCTCAAGTACCTAGATGATACTTATGGGAACTACAAGTCTTCTTACACAGTTTAGAATACTGACGATTGAATAAAAGTGGTAGAATTCGTCTCTATATTATATAATTTGAACATCTATAAGGACAGTTATAGCAGAAGAAAGATTTTCCTGATACATAATCTCTGTGGCTTCCATGTACTTACACACATAGAGAGATTAACTTTTGTGAACCTCAAAATCTCAGAGAATTTTGATTATGTCTTGTGTCAATGGCATGGCTAGTTTTAAAACTCAGAATATGTCCTATTCCTTTAATTTGCCAGCAGAAACTCATTTTTGTAATCTCCTTATGCTATAAATAAAAAAATTTCAACACATTCTTCTATTATGTAGATAATTCTCATTACAACTATGAGACTAAGATAAAGTGTGTGCAGATATTATAACCTGCCTATTGGATATAATGTAAAACATCAACAATTTAACTGCTTAAAATTTTCCATCTTCCACCCCTTTTTAGAAGAGATTTTTCAAAGAAATAAATGATAGAAAGTCCAGATTTCCCTGTTATAAAACTGAACCCTAACTTTTTTTCTACATAGCAGCATGTTTATCAAATAACCTGAATACTTTCTACTAATTCATTCATATTTCAAGGAAAGTAACAATGCAGTTTCTGAGTCTTTTAGGATTTAAAGAAGAAAAAAAAAAAAAAGGTAACACCTTAGAAGGGAAAGATTTAAATCATAACATGATCCCAAGGAAATTATGAAAAACATTGTTATTCCTGGTGACGTCGAGTTTTCAGTGTCCGTCACTCACCTTTCACCTGATCCCAGGTGAAACTCTTTCTGTGTCCATGAACACAGACACCTGACCTCAAATATCCTTGTCTAGCCATGAGATCAGATAAATTACAAAACTATTCACCTAAGGTCAAATTTTAGACACTCCATTATTATTATTCTACTATAGACCTAATATTATTCTAGTAATAGAAGAACTCTTATCATTGATGTAAAGGCAGTGGCCACCAGAGGTACTGAGGGATGGGAGAGGGAAGAATAAATTTAATATGGGGGCATTTTCAGGACATTGGATTTGTCCTGAATGACACTGCAGTGACAGATACAGGCCATTGTATATTTTGTCATAACTTAAAAAATTGTGCAGAGTATAAACTATAGTGTAAACCGTAGTCTATGGTTAGGGCACTGCTTCAATATGCGTTCATCAACTGTACCAAATGTACCACACAAGGATGTTGTTAATGTGGGAAAATGTGTGTGGGGGAGGGAGCATATGGGAATCCCTTATATTTTTTATGTATCATTTATGTAATCTAAAGCTTCTTTAAAAATAAAAATTAATTCTAAAAAAATTTTAGACACTCCAAATAACCCTGGATGACACTTATGGAAGGAAGGGAATCTTATTTTGAATTCACAATCGTGCTTTTTCCTAGAATTATAAATTGGTGATATCAATAGACCCACACCCATTGAATCTAGAAAAAGAGCAAAAATTCTTATTAATCTATTAGGGAGAAAATGAACTAAAGAAATAACAAAATTACAGGGAATTTATACTTAAAGAAGCAAAAACATACATAAAGTTAATAAAAGCTAACATTTATTGAGTACATACTAAATTTCAGGCTGGGGCTAAGTATTTTCCATATATTTCCTAATTTAATTCTCATATTGGACCTTGAGATAGGTGTTAATATTATTTAGATAAGAAAACAGAAACTTAAAATAATACCTGGCCCAAGCTCCTGAGCTAGAACTTGACCCCAAGGATCTCTGAACCCAAAGCCCCAGCTCTTAGCAATTACAATGTAATACTAATTACACTGCTTTAGCGTTGTCTTGTTTATAAATCTATATTTAAAAATGGTGGCAAAAGAAAAGAAAGAAAGAATTCCCCAGAGGTGTATTCCAGCAAGTTCCAAGATATACCAAGGCCTAAAAATTACTTTCTGTTGAAAATCTTGCTCAATGAATAGGAGATATGATACATGACCCAAGATGACACCATAAAAGTAGAGTGAAAATGTTCCATACAAATTTGCCTACCATTGTGTATAATACGGAGAACATGTCATCTCTAGAATAGGTTTCTAGTTAACATTAGTAGCAATATAAGCAGGCTATAGTAAATAAAATTCTTGGAAAAAGCAATAACTAGGACCTTCAAAACAAATCGAATCATTTCATTGAGAAATTAAAAAGTTTATATGTGATAAGCTACATATTGAAAGACATAAATATGACACTACTCTACAAATGAAAGACAGAAAATTTAGAAAGTCACATTATCTCCAAGGAACCATAGCTGACACCCACCAAATATGATTAAAAGTAATATATTACAGTAATTAAAATCTCCTGCCAGCTTACATTGATAGGCAATTCTATCTCCAGGAGAAATGCACTAATTCAAGAGTGAAAAGAATGAATAAGAGAAAGAGCCTCCACATAGCTGGGTGACCTTGTGTCAACCTCTCAGAGACTTTGTTTCTTCTCTCTCAGCCTCAGTTCCTCTATATTTCATTTCATTTTATAGAAGTCTTTGCCTTTTTGACACAAAAGGAGAAAACATATAAGTGAAGCCTATTTGTATTCAGATCAAGTAAAAACAACAGTTAAGTTTGACACAGTAGGACTCAAACCATTTTGGTCTTCAAAGCTTAAAACAGCAATGTCTCAGACACAATAGAAATGGCCAAACCTTTCTCAAACAAAAGAAGACTTAATATATGAACTTTAAAATAGATATATGAGTGTCGTATCATTAATGACAGGAGCCAAAGAAAGGAAGTAGGGAGAACATACCAGGGGCAAGGGTGGGTTGATTAGAGGCTAGGCAAACCAGAAATTACAAACACTAATACTAGATTAAGGCTAGACTCCAGGTCCATGTAAAACCAGAGACTATTTGTGAAGCAAATCATGTGATACTGGGGGATAGATAAATTGTCAAAAATAAGGAGATCCACAGAAAATGACCAAGGAGCAGAAGAAAAGTAAAAGAAGATATGCCTGGTCCACATCCTCAGTGTTCTTTATTCTCCACTCACTCCATTGAAAACTACTCCTAAACAAATATCTAGAGACTATAAAGAGATTATGAAGCCTAGCAGTCTGCTAGAAGTTATTCAAGCTCCCTGAGTCAGATTTCCCTTGCCCTCACCTGCCTTCAAACTCAAGGACTGCACATCAAGGTAAATTTCTTAGTGAAGATTTAAATTTGATTAAATTATGATTAAGGCTTTGATTGGGCCACTTCAGTAGGATGTTGAGCTCCCGCCCCCTTGGGTAGGGACTCACAGAGAAAATAACCAGGCAGAAGAGTTAGCTGGAGTTTGGATCCTGGAGCCTAGGGAAGTAAGCACACAGAGAAGCAGATACATGAGGAAAGAGAGAAGGCTGCATTAGACACAGCGGAGGCCAGATGAGCAGTTCGCCTGACAGTTTACAGCTGGCCTTGCGGAGAGACCAGAGCAGCTGAGCCCAGAGAGAAACGAGCCCTGGGAGAGAGACCAGACTTGTCCCAGCCTGCGGCTAAGATTGGAAGAAGCTGGGACCATGGAGCCGTGAGGAGAGGAGAAGGAAGGCTGAACCTTTGCAGACATCGCCCTCCATCTTGCGTCAACACGTGGCAACAGATTCTGGGTGAGAAAGTACCTCTTATGGTACCATGAGTTGGACTCTTCAGGGCCTTGTGACTGTAAGCTTCTACCCCAAATAAATACTCTTTATAAAAACCAACAGATTTCTGGTATTTTGCATCAGCACCCCTTTGGCTGACTAACACACAGACTTAGATTTTATTTCTAACTCTATTACTTGCTATATAAGCTTTGGTATGTTAGTGACCATTTTCAGCTGTTTTCACTCCTATAAACAGATGGAAAAGTGCAAACACTATGGGATTATTGTAGGATGTTATAGGAAAGGCAACTGGCAAATGCCCGGTGAACAGATATTATTGATCATTTCAACTGTAAGCTCCTTGAAGATAGAAGACTATGACTGTGTGTATTTTAATCTTCAGCAATTAGAAAGCACAGTGTGTGATATAATATGGGTACTCTATAAGTATTTATCTAATGAATAATTATGAATAAAAACATGTACATGCATTAACACACATAATTTCTGTTATGTTTCTATAGCCTCATCTATTGAAATAAATATTACCAAATTAATATTGACTATGAAAATGTTAAACAGTTCTTAAAAAAATTAAAGCATGGTTGAAAGAAATCCCACAAACATAAAATAAATTAAACACCTTCTTGCTTACTCCTGATTTCCCAGAAACTTGCCATAACATCTCCATTCCCCATCTTATCTTAATTGCTCTGACCAAAGAAAGATAACTATTATTAAATCATGCCAAAACCAAAAGGTCTATAGGCCCCAAAATCTGTTCATTAAAAAATATATAAATGAAATAATTTTGTAAAAATCACCTATAATGTTAACACCTTCGCAAACCCTATTTTATCCTCTCCCTTTGTTTTTATCTGAATACATAATTTTACCATAATGTAGATACCATTTATATTTTCCTTTTTGCATTACACATAACATACATTTTCCATATTTCTATACAGTTTCTCCTAAGTTTTATGCAAAAGGCTAAAATTTAATACATTGAGTTGTACCAAATTTATATCAACATTTCCTATAGTAGAACATTTTGTAAGAAATGATGCAATGAATATAAATTGCTTACCCTGAACCTTCTTTGTATGGGGGACCAAAAAATATCTGCCTTCTCTTCCATGGAATTTTGTTTCGGAGAGAGAGAGAGAATGGTAACAACATAGTTTGCTTTCCCTTGATGTACTTTTGCTGAATAATTCTCTGTTGTTTTGAAAAACTGACTGAGCATAACCATCAGTGTTGTATTAGTTAAGATTATGTATTAACCACCCTAGAAATGTTTCAATCACTTCCATTATGTTTTAAAGCACATTTAAGCAAAACAAAATTTATGAGGGAAACATGCAATGATTTTTTATAGAATACAACTGTGAAACTTTACTGAAAATAACATATTTGAAAGCAAACTACTCAAATAGATCTTTTAGAAAAATCTAATATACTTAGTACCTTTACAAGTCATAAGCAGTACAGAAAAATACTAATTATATTTATTGAATTTTTAGTATGTCAGATATTTCATATTGATTTTTTTTGCCAATGCTTACCAGAGTCCTACAAGGTAAGGAACACCCTATTTTATATATAACAAATGAAGTTCAATTACCCCCTGGAAAAAAAAAAGTATTAGACAAGAACAAAATCATTATTTACAAATGCTATGCTTATCTACATAGAAAATCCTAGAGATTCAACTGAAAAACTATTAGAACTAATATGATTGTTCAGTATGTTGGCAAGATATAAGAAAAATATATAAAAATCAATAGGACTCAATAGGTTTCCATTTCCAAAGTAATGGGAAAAAATCAAATTCACTATAAAATAAAAAGCCATAAACTTCTGAGCAATCAACTTAACAAAGGATGTGAAAGACCTATGAATAAATCTATAACTTTAATTGAATGACTAGAAGACCTGAATAAATGGAACATCAAGTTTTTAATGACTTACTTAATATTGTAAACATTTCTGTTATCCTCCTGTCAATCTGTATATCTAATGTAAGCCCAAACACAAGCATAATTTGGGGAATGGAGATTTGAGGAGGTGAGAAAATTTGAGGAATTGATATTATCATTAAACCAGAAGAACTACTGTACAAGAATAGCTATTAAATTTTTGAAATTTAAACACTGTGATACAGGCTGAAAAACAGACCAATATAGTAAAGGAACAGAATAGATAATCCAAACAAAGATTTGTGTGCATACGGGAATTGAATTTATGATAAACACGGCATTTCAAATCAGATAGAGATGGTGGATTTTGCAACAAATTATGTCAGAAAAATTGTCTATCCATTCGACATTTAGAGATACCAAGTTACTAATCCAGGATCACATAGCTAGAAAGTAAGTAGACACAAGATTTTTAACTCAACTCTAAAGCACATACTTTCACCAGTGTACTTCATTCTCTCTCAAGATTTGCCTTAGATGCCTTACACATGTCCTTGTTGAGACAGGACATCCAATTTTACAGATAAGAAGAATTAAGCAGATTAGGTAAAAGTCTACCTCAAGGACACACTGCCAATGGTGATGGAGCTAGAAATGCATCTTTAATTCCTATCATATTCCCAAACTTATTCTGCCTTACTTCTCTATTTCCCTAAAACGTGTCTCTAAATTGAATTTCCAGAATTTTCTATTAATTCAGTCTACTATGAAATCTTTAAGCATACCTCATTAATATGCAAATTTATTTATGATTTAGATAAAATGTGTCTTCCCCAAACATAATATCTATAAGGCATCTGTGAGTGGTGAATTCATAGAATCTGAGATGGTCCACCCCATCAGTATATCTTCCCATTTAAAATATCTTCACTGAGATATGAAATTCTGTTGCTCCAGCTTCAGTCTTTTAATTTAAAACTGTTCCTCACTGTTAAAAATGCAATAATTCTGAAGGCATAAACCTTAACTATATTGGTCATGAATGACTATGAGGAAAACAGAATAATATGATAAAGAGTTGCTGATGGAGAGGGAAGAAGAAGGTTTTTCGTTTAATAAGAATAATCTAGAAAGGCATTTGTGAGGAAATGACATTAGAGTTTATTCTAATGAGATGCGAATAACCATTCACCTCAAGAAAAAGTGTCCAACAATTACCAAAAAAAAAAGTCTAAAAGCCCTGGGCTTCATAAGAAAGGAGAATTTATCGTATTTGTATTTGAAGAACAAAAAGACCAGTTAAATAGCATGGCAAACTGGGGCTGGGGAGACATGCTAGAATATAATGCTATCAGAGATAGTCAAGGACTGCATCATTTGGTGCACTGCAGGACATGATTTGAATAAAAACCAAAGGAGGATCTGCATGGTCCAGTTTAAACAGAAATGTAATGACCATACCATCCCTAACTTCTCCAAAGAGAAACGGATATCCTAAATTAGCCAGGGTAGGTACAAATCCAGGTAATTGTTAATTTTAAAGAAAAAGAAATTTTGGCATGCGATTCACTAATCTTTCTAAAATCTGATAATTTTACCATTGGAGCTAATATGATTAAAGTTAGAAAGGCCTAAAGAGCAAACACTGAATGGAACTGATAAATATTAAGTCTAATCTATATGCCTTAATTTAACATATTTGAAAAGTGTCACTGAGATTTAATAGGAAGAAATAGCTCAATCAATTATTTTATCAGGAAAGGAAGTCAATACAAAAGGAGTACTACCTTCATAAATTGATCACATTATTTTTTTTCAATTTTATACCATTTTTTCAAAAGGTGAAATAATATATTCCATCTTAAGCTACCAACTAATTCCTCCAATGAGCTATCCTTTCTCCTTTTAAAAAAAAATTATTCTTTTTTAAGCTAATAAAGACTAAAAATTATATTTCTCAGAAATATTTTCCTTATGATCTCCCTTCTATTGCTGGCTATTCTTAATAGCATGGAAATTGTTTTCCATAAATACCATCTTTGGATTTCCTTTATAGTAAAGTATCCATCCTGAACACCTTCTTGTATTTCATCTATAAGCACCTAATCTAAATATTTAAGAAAATATAAACATAATAAGCACTGATAGAGATCTAAGAGTAATACAAGTAGTGATAAAACATATGAAGATTTTATTAAACACTTATGCAATGACCCAACACCAGTTAAAGCTAGTTTTCTGCCACTTACATAGTACACTAAAATCTAACTCTTCATAAATGATGTGTGTGTGTGTGTGTGTGTGTGTATATATATATATATATATATATATATATATATAGTCAACATGTGAGTATGCACTTTACAAATTTTATGCTAGTTACAAATATTTCTTTCTTCCACATTGGCTTTTAAATTGCTTATCTGACTTTTTCACAGAAAATTAAGAGTTCCAGAAATGTTTATTTACTTGAACTGGATTGAATTTAATCACACTATTATTTTATAAAGTTCAACATCATGTAGAATTTAATATTGTCTTGTTTCAGACGCAAATCCTGTGACTTCATAGGTATTAATAACTGAATTATTCAAAAGATTCCATCACAAAAAGATTCAACTTAAAATGTGGCCACTATACCATGGTCCCCAAGATAATATTTTCATGATGTTCCAGTATGCAGTCACACTTTTAAGGAATATTTTCTTGCCAAAAATAGTAATGATTTTAATGCATATCTCAATTCTAAATCTTTGTCCCTTTTGTTTTGTGTATCCAACAGAGTTGAATTCCACAGGAGAAGACTGTAAGAGATATGCATGTAAATTGGGTATCAGAATGTATTCCAAAGAAACAGCAATATAATTAAGAAAAACAAACTATTTCTAAACAACTGTTAAAAGATTCATTTTGGCCTACATTTGCTAATCACACAGCATGTTACAGAACACCACTATTTGTTATCTACAAAGAGAAAGAATGAATAAACTGTATCCAGCCATGTGTGTAATCCTCCCTCAGTTGATCCTCAGTGCATTGTACCATAGTGGGAGTGTGGCTTTTTCTGCTTCTTCTCTGTAACATATAAAAGGTATTAACTTTCATTTAAAAAAGAAATGAAGGAAGAAAGACAATTCAGCTTGTTTGTACATAAACATCAGCTCAGAGATTCTATACTGCATCCTAGGAGAAGCCAGGGAGCCAAAATAATGAGCTTATAACCTCAGAAATCTGTGTCTGTGATTCGATTATTTGAAAGGAATAACTAAGTAATCTCTTACATGATACTAGCACACTTTCCTTTGTAATATGTGCTAAATTGTTTATCCACCCTATAATTCTGTCTATTTTAATTGCTGTTAAACTCTTTGGTCAAGGTTTTATAGCTTCATCCTCTGATACTCCCAGATCATCTTTCTATATGTTTTTTTTTTTGGCATGTGGTC
>JAQZBX010012371.1:7681-29820 GCA_029593785.1 Cabassous unicinctus
CATAACCAAAAAGAAAAAAAAAAAAAGCTTCAGTGAACATCCTTGTGCATATCCCCTGTGTGCAAATAAATGAAAGAATTTCCAGAAGACAGGTAGGCAGAAATCAAAGTGCTGGGTCTTGACGATATGCGTTTTCAGTGCTGATTGATGCTGCCAAATCACGTTTTTACAGTACTTGCCATCACTGTAGTCAGTCCAGATGGATGAGTGGGGCTTTCTTTGCCTAATGTTTAGGCCACTGAACCAAAAGAAGCCCAAAAGACCTAAGCACCTGCAGCTCAAAAGGCATTATTTCTAAAGCTCTTATCTTTACCAGAGTCTTTAAAGTCTCTTTCAAAAAGCAAAAACTGAGCATGGACTGGTTTCTCTCTCCCTGCATTTCTGCAGAAACATCCCAACCCTGAGGACATGAAAAGTTGGCTTTGGAGGTAGGGGGCATCCTGTTGATGAACTCTCCACCATGTCCCTCACCCTCCCCACCTTACACCTTACACTTACTACAGAGTAAGTGGAAGTATTCCAGTTTTAAAGATGAGGAAACGTGCCTCAGCAAAGTCTGGCACTTTGCCAAGTTTATGCACCTTCCGGGTCAACCAGGAACTCGAACCCAAATTAACCTGGCTCCAAACGCCAAGTTTTCAACTACACTTTGATGACGAGAGCATCATAAGTGCTAGAATATGAGGTATTGCTGTATCTCCTTCAATCGCATAGGTGACTACCCAGAATTTCCTAGACACTTCTGTCTTCGGACTACAAGTCACAATGAGTTTTAGTGACGCTCTTTGCTCATGATTTCTGCTTCTATCCAAAAGGCTTTCTTTTCCTCAATGCCATGTTCATCCATTAGATACACTTCCTTCCTTTTGGTTTTACGTATGAAGTTATTAGAAGTTGAAACCCTCATCTCATTGTCTGGAGTGTCATGGTTATTAACTATTGACTTAATAATTATTGTCCTTTGGATGTTGCAGCTGTAAACAAGTGACTTCAGGTCATTCCCCTTTAATGCTTCTTTGGAAGCATTAAAATTTTGTTCAGCCCAAAATATGTAACCTTTGTATGAATGGCAGGACTAGACCATTTTAAAAATAAGAATCAGCCCATCTCTGAGACTTCCAAGAAGGTATTAGATGTTGAATTCCTGTTGAATTATCAAAAGAGTGGCGGCCACCAGTAGGAAGGCCCAGGAATGCAGGTCAAAGATCCCCTGTCTGGAAGTTTGTGCTTCAGAGATTTTCTAATGATTAGTCAAGAATCCCTGAGACTCCAGGGGTGACAGACCAGAGAGTTAATGAATCCAATATAAAGTGCTAGGTTTATCCATTGGTATCCTTCTTCAATTCTGGTTCTTTTGATTTTTCTGTATTCCAGCCAAGTATAATTGGACCTGACTATTATACATTTTGTGATAGTCTACAGAATCCTAGATGAAATGAACTAAAAGTAATGACCTTAGAATTACTTCCAAAATTCTCACTTAAATTTTCGCTAATGTCAGACAATCATATAAACTAAGATGCTATTAAATTTGTACCAACATAATACAAGTATCCACAGAGAGCAATTTGACATTGCCTAAATAACTTGATGCTTTTAAAAATTATTTTATTCATGCCCCATCCCCCAC
The DNA here is from genome assembly GCA_029593785.1 of Cabassous unicinctus. Lineage (NCBI taxonomy): Eukaryota > Metazoa > Chordata > Mammalia > Cingulata > Chlamyphoridae > Cabassous > Cabassous unicinctus. Next base: position 9,312 of record JAQZBX010012371.1, read on the forward strand.
CCAGGGGTAGGTCCATGGAGGGCAGACGCTGTGACTTACTGAATTCAACATCATCAGTTATGATAACCTCAAGCTGGTAGTGCTCCATGAGCACGTGTCGATATTGGTGAAGATAGCTAGGTTAGGCAGGACCCTTTCAGTTGCAGGTGACAGAAACCTAGCTCAGGTAGCCCAGGCAACAAAGGAAATGTGCGGACTCACGTAACTGGCAAGGTCAAGGAGGCGGTGTTGGCTCCAGGAGTGGCTGGATCTGGCGAGTCAAAGGCATCATCTTCAGCCGAATGTTTCCCACATTCCTTCCTAGCGTTCTCCTTCCTCCTCGTCTCTCTTCTATGTTTGTTTGCTTCCTCAGGTTTTCCGTGTGACTGTAAATATGGCCACCAGCATGTAGCAATCCCAAAGATAAGAGAATCGCTCTCGTTCCCAGATCAATATCAATCCCTAAGCTGACTCTTACTGCCCCTGCTTGCTCTTCCTCAGACCCATTGCTGAGGTAGAGCAGTCAAGACCACGTGACCGATGGCCATCCAGAAATACATTCTGTGGGTTTTCCATTTCCTAAAGGCCCAGCCCCCGGAGAATGACAAATAACAGACATCCATTGCACAGCAATGAGAGGGAGAGAAAAAGAAGGAAAGAAAAGACATTTGTACCATCAGCGCAAATAGAAGACTTTGAGATTATTGGACATTATTCAAAATAAAATGGGTATGGCATAAGAGATGAAACGGAGGCCACGGAGCACGACCATTCCCGTGGGGCAATGGGGCTTAGAACGTGTTTTGATTGTTAAGAGTTTGGAAGTTGCTGTGAATTTGTGTGAGGACACCAGCTATTGGGGTGGGGTGGGAGGATGGAGGGGGCGGAGGACTGCATAAAGGGTGGCAACACAGTTAAAGCAGTGGATAAGGAAACTTGGCTACTATGTCCAGGACTCTGGGGCGAAAGAGATGCTGGGAAGACAAAAGCTACTCAGAAAGCATATCTGTATAAGAAACAGGTGCATAAGGGTGGTATGTAAAGAAGACAAAAATAACACTTACCTGAACATATATAGTGGTGAGCATTTGAGAGGATCCCAGAACCCCCAGTAAAACAGTGGTTAATAACCTCAAAGATAGGAGGTTACGCTGAGGTGCCTGATCAAGACAAGTCTGCTCTAGTCCATCTACGTAGTTGCAGGTGGGAATGGGGGATACCAAGGCAAACACCTCTAGAACTACTGTTTACTGGGATCCAGACGGGGAAGAAAGAGTAGATAATTCTTCTCTGTATCTTGGAAGAAACCATAAATCCTTTAGTACTCCCCCAAAATGGACATCCCCTCAGTGAGGGAAAGCTGGAGATAAGGATGAATTGAAAACACCTAATAAAACCCAAAAGCAGTAAACAAGAAAACAACCCATCAATTTCCTGCAAGTGGCGATTAGTGCAATTTGTAGATTTCATCTGTAGGAAAACAGTGATGGATTCTACAGCATCTTAGAGGTGATGGCTCATTCAGACCTTACAGTTTGGCTGCCAGAAGATCGCCAAGGAAGAGAAGGTGCGGTGGCCCAATCAGATTATAATGTTAAGTGGAAACTAAAACTCAAAAGTAGGATTTCTACAGCAACTTCAACTTAAAACAAAAGAAGAAAGGGAATAAGAAAAGAAACCATTTCTATTGGGATACACTGAAGGTTGAAAGGAAATACTCCAAAGTGATTATAATTTTTATCTCTGGATGTAAAGATTATGGATGGTTTTAATTTTATTCTTTTACTTTACTGAGTTTTTTTCAGTTTTATGCAATATGAATGTATTTTGTCACTTTATTTTAATTTACTTAACTCTGCATTCAAATTCGATTACAATTATAATGCTACTGTAACAAATTCAAAAAATGCAGAAAGTAGAAAGTGAAAGCCACTTTCCCCATACTTCACCACTGCCACTTTTCCATGCTTATTCAAAAACATTTCTATATATGCATATGATTATTTTCAATTGAGTTTACTTCTTCATGGGAGTATTATTTTGCATCTTGTTTAATTAGTTAAACTATCATGGATATCATTCCAAGTCAGAGCATACCGAATTAATCATTAATTTTAATTCAATAATATGTAGTATTCCACTGTAGAGTTTGTCATTTTTTTAGTATTTCCAAGAGTGCTGACATGAATATATGCACGTGTATGTGTATTTAGGTATATGTTGTATGCACACACATACATGTACACAGAGAGGGAGTCAGAGGGCTCTTGAAAGTTAGGATCCTGGGTTTTGTACATTTTTATTTGGCTAGATAGTACCAGATTGCCTCTCAAACGGTGACGCTCCCGCCTAGACCATGAAAGTGACTATTCCCCTGCATTGTGGGCGACACTGGATGTATGAAATCATTCCGATGTTTGCCAGTCTGTTCGATGAATATACATCCATTCCATTTTAAAGATGTGTATAATGATGATTGTTTTTAACCAGTTAGGGAGGACTAGTTGTGCCTGATACCTGAAATGAGTTGGTGGAAGGCAGCATAACGTTACGGTAAAAATGGAGCCTGTGGGCTCAGGTTGTCAGGATTTGAATCTTTCCCACCCACCCCCCATACCACATGTTTGACAGATTACTTTACTCTCTGTGACTCTTTTTTTTTTAAATGTGGGCTATAGTAAGGATTAAATAAGATAATGCATATAATGCATTTGCACAATGTGTACTTCATAGTAAATACACAATAAATATGCTCTACAATCATCTATTATTGCAGTACATTTAATGCTGAGCATCCTGGCAGCCAAAGCAAAGGGACTTCATTGTCCAATATAAAGAAAAAGAAAATCATAATAGTAAACACATCACCCTTACCTTACAAGCCCTGTTCTAAACATTTTACGTATTTTAAAACATTTTGGTAAGGTAAAGTTTCTTTGAGCATTTATTGAATCCTAGGTGGCATTTATCAACACAACCAATTCCATTACACAGAAAGTTCTCATTCCTCTTCTTTGAATAAGCAAACTGAGGCTCAGAGAGGTTAAATAATACCAAAGATCCCACCTCTAGTAAGTGGTTGACCTGAGATTTGAACCCTTCCAACTTGAAAGTCTTCCCACGGCACCGCAAGCCATTCCAAATGACTCTGTGCGATGCTGGCCGCGCACTTTTGACAGCTTCTCTTCCGATGTGCAATATCGAAGGTTTTAATCAGGACTCCTGCTGTGCACAGGTGTATACATATGTATGTTTAAACATTTATTGTTGAAGAATTTAACCAAGAACAATTCTTTTAACAGAATTGTCCTCTGTATTTTTGCTATGATTATCAGACTTTGAGTTCATAGAATGACACTCACCGAGGAATGACTTAGGAATATAGTCGGTCCACAGCAGTTGGCGTGAGAATTCTGGGCCAGCGGCGTCTTGGCAGTGCAACCCCGAGCTTCCGAGGGGATGGCGCAGGCCACCACCTAGGCTGGCTGTGACACCACGCCATCGGACTGGTCACACGTGACTTGTGATGATTCTTAGTTGTTTATATATTTTGGTAACAATGTTTTGAAAGCACTGAATTACCATATTGTGACTATGGATATGCAAAGATGTGCGTGTGTGACATGGTAAAATATTTTTTCATTATTGGGAGTTAAAATATCTAAATACTAGAGATATTCAAACCAGTTTGGTCAGTTTGAAACATTCTGGTAAATGTGCTTCTGCATGTTATCAAACATGAGATTCCTGCCTTGTGGATGTTTCACCAATCATTTCAAGGAATAAATACTTTACTTTTTACATGGGTTTTAAAAAGATAATGGAATGTGCATTGATTTATGCTTATTTTTCCCTTTGCTCTGGATTGGTGTTGCTCATTCAAGCGAGATTTAACCAGCTGGTATTACTTTAAAATTGCATATGTTGGGAAGTGCATGTGGCTCAAGTGGTTGAGTGCCTGCTTCCCACATAGGGGTCCCAGGTTTGGTCCCAGGGACCTCCTAAAAACAAAAAAAAACAACCAACAAGCAAACAAATGAAAACACCAACTCGGGAGCCAATGTGGCTCAGTGGTTGAGTGCCGTCTTTCCACTTTGAACTCCCGCCCAGGTACCTTAAAAAAAAAAAAAAAAGTTGTATATGTTGAAGCCTGGGATTGGTAAGTGCCTAGATGGATAAAATGCAGAAGCATAAAATTAATTTATCAAGTAGTATGATGACTGTGCTGGATACATATCATATAAGTGTTTGATAGTTTTTCCCCTTGGCAAAATAAGGAAGACTTTGGTAACATTTTGGTTAATGTGGAAAGAAGCACACGACGCATCCAATGTATGCCACTAGCTGACTGTGCTGCCCTCGACTCCTCAGCTTTAAAATAGGAGACTGGACTCGATACTTTTGACTCTTCAAGATTTAGCAATCCGTTATAGGTGTTGCATGTCTTTTCAAGCACGTGAGTAATGCAGAGAACATACCCGCGATAAGGCAGAAAGGTTCCTAACTCCGTCTTTCCTCTCTTCTTCCCCAGACTATGTCAGAGTCACGATGACCTTGCACAACAGCAGCACAGCCTCACCATTAGTTCCAAACATCAGCTCTTCCTGGATCCATGGTCCCCCGGACACAGGGCTGCCCCCGGGAACAGCCACCCATTTTGGCAGCTACAACCTTTCCCGGGCAGCTGGGAATTCCTCCTCTCCAAATGGCACCACCAGTGACCCCCTGGGAGGGCACACCATCTGGCAGGTCGTCTTCATCGCATTCCTAACGGGCTTCCTCGCCTTGATCACCATCATCGGCAACATCCTGGTCATCGTGGCATTCAAGGTCAACAAGCAGCTGAAGACGGTCAACAACTACTTCCTCTTAAGCCTAGCCTGTGCCGACCTCATTATTGGGGTCATTTCAATGAATCTGTTCACCACCTACATCATCATGAATCGATGGGCTCTGGGGAACCTGGCCTGTGACCTCTGGCTTTCCATTGACTACGTGGCCAGCAATGCCTCTGTCATGAACCTCCTGGTCATCAGCTTCGACAGGTACTTTTCCATCACGAGGCCACTCACGTACCGAGCCAAACGGACAACAAAAAGAGCCGGCGTGATGATTGGCCTGGCCTGGGTCATCTCTTTCGTCCTGTGGGCCCCCGCCATCTTGTTCTGGCAGTACTTTGTTGGGAAGAGAACTGTGCCCCCAGGAGAGTGTTTCATCCAGTTCCTCAGCGAGCCCACCATTACCTTTGGCACGGCCATCGCTGCCTTTTATATGCCTGTCACCATCATGACTATTTTGTACTGGAGGATCTATAAGGAAACCGAAAAACGTACCAAAGAGCTCGCTGGGCTGCAGGCCTCGGGGACAGAAGCGGAGGCAGAGAGCTTCGTGCACCCCACGGGCAGCTCTCGGAGCTGCAGCAGCTACGAGCTCCAGCAGCAGCGGAGCATGGGGCGCCCGTGCGGGAGGAAGCGTGGCCGCTGCCACTTGTGGTCCACGGCCAGGAGCTGGAAGCCCAGCGCCGCGCCGGTGGACCCTGACCTCAGCAGCAGTGACAGCTGGAACGACAACGGCGCCGCGGCCTCCCTGGAAAACTCGGCCTCCTCCGACGAGGAGGCCCTCGGCTCCGAGACCAGGGCCATCTACTCCATTGTGCTCAAGCTCCCGGGTCACAGCACCATCCTCAACTCCACCAAGCTGCCCTCCTCAGACAACCTGCAGGTGCCCGAGGAGGAGCTGCTGAAGGCAGAAGAGGAGAGGAAGGCCGGCAGGCTGCAGAGGGCCGGGGCTGATGGCGGCGGTTTTCAGAAAAGCTTCTCCAAGCTTCCCATCCAGCTCGAGTCGGCCGCGGACACGGCCAGGCCCTCGGATGCCAACTCCTCGGCGGGTAAGGCCACGGCCGCCCTGCCCCTGTCCTTCAAGGAGGCGACTCTGGCCAAGAGGTTCGCTCTGAAGACCAGGAGTCAGATCACTAAGCGGAAGAGGATGTCCCTCATCAAAGAGAAGAAGGCGGCGCAGACGCTCAGCGCCATCCTGCTGGCCTTCATCGTCACCTGGACCCCGTACAACATCATGGTTCTGGTGAACACCTTCTGTGACAGCTGCATCCCCAAAACCTATTGGAATCTGGGCTACTGGCTGTGCTACATCAATAGCACGGTGAACCCCGTGTGCTACGCCCTGTGCAACAAGACTTTCAGAACCACTTTCAAGGCGCTGCTGCTGTGCCGCCGCGACCGCAGGAGGAGGCGCAAGCAGCAGGGCCAGCAGCGGCCGTCCGTCCTGCACAAGCGCGGGCCCGAGCACGCCTTGTAGGGGAGGTTTCCACGGACTTCAGCCAGCAGCAGGGGGGGCGGGCATGGTTTCTGGTGGGGATAAAGGTGTTTTATCACCCAGGTGTGAAAGAAGCTGCCTGTTTACCGATCTTTTGAATAAATCCATTTTAATACAAAAAAAAAAGATACAAATTCAGCAAAAAAAAGTGCTAGTGAATATAAAGAAATTAATTCTGAAATAGACTTTGTTTTTTTCTTAAAGAGGGAGGAAAAAAATGCTACAGCCACATTGACCTGCCTGGGTCTTTTAGTTCACGTTTGCTCTAGAATGTCAGTGAGCGTAGCTGGCTGGCCCAGGCTGCACCTTCTTTCCAAGGGTCCCAAATCTGTTGCTCCAAGCCCCATGGGGCACAGACCAGGCTGGTGGAAACCCGGTTCTGAAATCATTTCATATATGGCAAAGCTGAACCTTCTTTTCCCAATACAGCTTCCTGTCTTCTTTTTGGTGTGTTGTTAAACTCTATTTGTGGACTTGATTCTTACAAAGTACTGTTTTGTGCAGTTCAAGTTTCGTACAAATAAAAATATATAAGTATATGCATATATATATGTGTGAGTTCTGCACGCACACACATAGTGTATATAATGTACTGGGAAACACTGAACTGGCCAATGATTCCTGCAATATACGCTTTCCGTACTTTGGTAACTGAAGTTCTCTAGGATCCTAGCACCACCTAAAAGTAAAACAAATCCACCTGAATGTTTTTGAAACCAGGGGCGTCTCCCACAACCCCAGGGAGAACCTTCGGCACTGAGCAGCCAGGCCCCGGGCAGGCTGCAGAGCAGGCAGCCTCGGGTGTCAGGTTGAGCACCGTGCATTGACCCGACTCCCAGTGTAAGCAATTGTCTTTGTTGATCTCTTCCTCAACAAAGCTAAATGCGGAGCCCTCTGAGCTCAGAGAAGGAATCACATCCACGTGTTTGAATGTAGTAGCCCAAATCTGAATATGGTTCAAAATAAAATTTCTGCTACCTAAACTGCTTGAAACTCAAGAGCGGCGTCGCGCTCAAGTGTCGAACCCAGCGCTCTCTGTGGCAAAACCAAAGGCGAAGGACGGGGGCGGGGTGGGGGAGAGCCTGGCCCTCCTCACAGAGGAAAGGCTGGCCTCCGCCACCCAGCCGGGCCCGCGCGCCCTGCTGTGCTCCGCGTGGGCAGCGCCCCGCAGCGGTGGAGTCTGCGGAGTTACGCGTCCTCTGAAGAGACAACTCCACCCTGAGCAGTATGGCTGCCGGTTGATTTACTTGCGTTTTGAAAAACAAGTTTGCATTATCCTTTGACTTGCCCCGAATGGTAACTGCTTTATTTGGGGCGGGGGAGGGGCTCCTGCTGTCGTTGCTGCCGCTGCTGCTGTCGTCGTGGGCGTTTTTCTTTCCTTTCGTGGGGCTGTTGGCGCAGGGGTGGGGAGGGAGGGGGGCGGGCTGCGGAGAACTCTTACCTTTGTACCGGGCCTCGTGTCGTGAGTCCAGCGCTGGTGTGCAAGCTGCTTTTGTGTCCAGTGTGAGGTGGTGTTTACAGGTGACGCTGACGACAGTGGAAGTGTGCTCAGTGGTGTCTGTGTATCTGGACTATTTAATTTCATGTTATGTTTATATGAAGAAATATTTATGCATACTTCACCAAGTGTTTATTTAATGTTGGTAGATGTTACTCCTCCGTCTCCAGCCGTGCTGTCCGTTGAAAGTGATTCTTCTAGGTCCTCTTGAGCAATGAGTAGAGTCTATTGAGCTTTCCTGTGACTACGAGGAAGAAGAGTCACTCTGTTGGCATCACCAAGTATCTAAGGCTTTCTAAGTAATAAAAAGTCAATTGTAACTGCAACAGAAATTTTTCGAACCACTCTCTAGTTAAACTTGATGGGAACTGAACAAAAGAACCCTCTGCCATTGTGTTTGAAATCACATTAAAAGGGAAAGAAGCAAATCAGCGTAATTGAAAGAATGATTTGTTTTTGCCCACATTCAACCAAAGAACAAGAAAAACCAGAGGCTGTTTTCTAAAGTGTATAGCAAGCAACAGAATGTTGCGTTACTCACCTGTGAAACGTCCAGTAAGCAGATGCATCTACGTCTTATTATTCAAGTTGGCCTGGCACTAGTAAATATGTGAATGCTTTACTAGTGGCCTGGCACTAGTAAATATGTGAATGCTTATTAAAGTCTCCCGGTCCTTCAGTAATTTCCATCTTTTTTTAGACTCCTTATCTGCCTCCCTCCCAAAAGTGTTGTTTGCTATACTTTTTCAGAACAATTAGAGAAAATTAAATCTGAGAAATCGAGATACCCTGAGCCTTGGCAGAACTGTGATAGCTAGTTACAGTTCAAAATAGGCCTGATTATCTCCTGATCCTTGTCCTTTTATGATTCAGGTAATGGCAGAGAAGAAACAATTCTACGATTTTGGCTCTCCCTTTTTGTTATTAGCTTTACCCTGAATTGTTTTTAAGCCTCGTATAGATGAAAGCTGCTTTTAAATACTAACTATTGACTCGATTTATAGAAAGGTATGTCCCACTCTTGGGTCATTTTCAGAGGAGGAAAATAAGCAAAGCAGATAAAGAATTTGGAAGTGTAATTGAAGATTTCTGAGTGTTTATGACTGGACACTAGTTGCAATGTATTTCTCAGTGGGCTTGTCACTAGAAAAGGTATTCAGCATTTACATAAATGCAAAATGTCTTTATCTCTAGGCTGGGAGTCAAAGTATTTCGTTGTGTATGAATGAGTTTTGTAGGGCTTTCAAGACTATCCACTTGAATTGAAAGAGCAAAATAATCAAACCTAAAATAAACCATGCACGGCGACTCACTCTCTTTCTAATTCTAATTCTCACTCACATTCTGTCACACACACATACACAAATGCACACGCATGCACACACATAAACTCTCTGTTCTCCAGGCCTTGCCAGATGGATGGGGAAGTGAGCTACTGGGTCCCCTATCTCCCCTGATTCTGTTCTCCTCTGCCTAATGCCTATCTGTGGCTTCTATGCTAATTCTCCATATTAGCCTGGATCGCCCAGACTAGACTCTGTAAATATGTTCCAGTTCTGTTCTTTAATTTGCACAAAAGAGTTACAGATTCTGACAGAATGAAAACACCAAAAAAAAAAAAAAAAGTATTCCCATTAGAAGTTGCCATGGCTTAAGATCTAGAAGGCATAGCAACCTTCTCTGTCAACTCTCCCGTGTTGGAGAGAGACAGCTCTGATTTTTCTGGAGAGGGTGAGAGGAGTAGGAGGACAGAGCTCCAATGCAGAGTTTGCTCAGCTCTGCCTCAGGGAAGAATGATGCCAAGGCTCTTGCACAGTGAGGAAGCCTGATACGGATCAACTTGAGCCAGAGGAGGAGTCCTCAGGTCAGCCAGAGTGTCTTGCACATGTCTGAGTAGAAGGGATTCCAAGGTGGGCACATACTACTGAATCATGGACCAGTTCTTCACTAGCTGCTTCAGAGGATGAGTGAAGTTAGCCTGGGATAGTCAAAGAAGCACTGGACTTGGAATTAGTATCCTTGAGTTCTTGGCAAAGTTCTGTCACCATCTCATTGTAGGTCTTTAGTCATGCATGTCACTTGGCTTATACTTTCTGGGTTCTCTCCTTATGCTTAAACTAAGCAACAAAACCAAATTATCTCTAATTGTCTTCCAATAGCAAACAGGCCAAAATTGCAGTATGGAATTAGGTAAATACCTATAATGATGAAGAAAAATATCATATCTGGGCAAACCTTAAAACTTTTTCATTTCATATGTCCACAGAAGTTATTTACCTACTATATTTTAACACAACAAAATCTAAGAAGTTCTCACAATGTGCTGGTGAGCCTGGAATTGTATTGTTTCCAATACCATTTCAATCTGGGAACCACCACCTAAAGTCTGACAGCCTTACAAACAGAATTGCTGGGTCAGAGGTGTGTGTTGGATGTTTGCAATGATATTTCTTGTAATGAGAGTTAAACTATATTGAGTACAGCTCTCAAAACAATGGTCTTTTCTTCAGTCTAAGCAACCAAGCTTCTACCCCATCCTCTGAAAGAGTATTTTTCTCAAATGTAATATGCAACAAACTTGGTTAAACAGTGTAAAGTCCAGCCCAGAATAGGCACATGGACAATTTCACCACTTCCCTTCAAGCTGCTGCTTTTGGTTTCTGAACTCCGTTTTGTAAATATCCAGCCTCCACCAGGATTAGTGCTATATGAGTAAATATTCCAGACCTAAGAGATGGGTTCTGGAGATGGTAACCCAGTGCTCTTTAGAATTGAAGTCCTTTTTCCTTTTTTGGGCTTCAGAGTTTCTACCTCAGAAAAGAGGCTCATGTTGAGATAATACAAATGAATAACGAAAACCAAGTTCATAAAATGACTGTATTCAATATAAGCTTATAACTACAAGGATTTTGTTCTGGCTCCCAAAAAGGCAAATTTTAGTAGTAGTTTAAAACAGCTTCACCCACACAAATGGGCAATGTGCTTGCACTTAAAATGGAGGTGGACCTCACATGCTTTAGTATCTCACCAGCCTGTGGTTGCTCCAGTAGAACCACAAATACTCAGCACAGAGTTCTGACCCCTCCCTGGCCTGGGCTTGGACTTCCCCAAACAATCCCCCACAGACACTGCCAGGGTGGCTCACAGCTTAGTTGCACGAGACATTCTCTGTAAAAGGGAAATGGGAAAGGAGGCCCTACTCTTAATCGCAAAGGAGTATAATAAAACCTTCCTACCACAAATGAGGACCCAATAATCCTATCTTAACCTAAAAGGATTTCCTCCAGATCATAAAGTTTATCATTGTTCTTTTCTTGAAGTTAAAATTACTTAGCAGTTCTGCAATTCACATACCAAGTTACAAACTAATTTTAACCGGTGTTCTGTTAGTTCCTTAATGATAGAAGCTGAATCGTATTCATCTCTCTATCCTGTGACTGAAACGGTATACGGCAAACAGTAGACATCCAATAAGTGTTGCTAAATGTTTAATAAAATCCTCATTACTTGATATAACAAATATTTATCAAATATGTGCACTTCAATGTGCCATATTACTGCTGTAGTTGGGAGTCAGTTAGCTGGGATATAAACTTACAGGAAAAATGGTTCATAAATATGATGGTTATCTAATAAAATATTACAAAGTAGTGAGATGTATTTTAAGTAGATATGTGAAGACATAATTTAGAATCCAAAAAGGAAAAGAAAATCAACTCTCTTTTAACTCAATGGAAACTATTTACCAGATTGGTCAACAATGAGAAACTCTGCCTGGTCCTCCTTGCTTACCCTAAAAAGAAAAGTATTGGGAAGACCTGGGGGGCCACATATATGTTTTCTGTTTGTACAAGATATATAGTTTGGCTTGATACATCCTTGCATGTAGTTTTGCTTGGCATGGAAAGTTAGGAGAGAATCCTTTAACCTGCTCTGCAAGCAGTTAAACAAAAGTGCTCTCGTATTCATTCCTTATCAAGCCCATGGTCATTTTTAGCCTCCTAAGTACAACATTTTAGAGAAATTTCACTTGGACCTGTGCTTACAGCAATACAAAGCCAATATTTTGAGCAATTTATTTTTCATACACATGGAAAGTGTCATAAAGTTTGGTGCAGGCTTGAGGGATAATGAAATTTAAAATGGGCTTCCAAGTTGGTGAACTGGCACATCGATTTCTCTTGGCAGGAAGCCTTCAAGGAAATGTCTAGGAAATGTTTAGAAATGCTCACATCCCTCCTATTCCGGAAGGTGTAAAGAGAAATCACTGTCCAAAAAGAGATGAGTATATATTTGCTTTGTAAGCAAAGGACATGTATCATAGTTGTATTTAAAATGGTGTCCACGCCTTTGCCAAAGGCACTGGATTTTACCTTTCACTGCCTAGTGGCCAGCACTTCTTAGTAGTCATTTCAGGTGTCATGACATTTTCATTCTTCCTCCTGAAAACAAATCAATGGTCTGTACTATAAAATGCCTGCGACTTTGTGGTGAATATTATCTCCTGACTAAGTTTAACAGTGAAATAAGTAAATAAAACTATTATTAAACTAAGAATGTGGTTTGCTCTCATTTTAATCCAAGATCTATAATGCAACAGCAGATATATATATATATATGGGTGGAGATCTGTACAAATCCTGAAACAGCCTTCCATTTGCACTGATTTCCCTTTCTTTTCTACACACAGTAGAGCTTTCTTCAGCAGCCTACACTTCCACCCCCATAAGCCTGAAACACATGCTCCTTGTGTGTTTAGGAGAATGTATTAAGCATGTATAAACTATGTATACATATGTAGCACTCATTCCAAGAGTGTGTGTGACAAAAACTTTACCTCTAGATGCACGCAATGAAAGGGAGCTTAGTTTTTCTTTTTTTAAAAGAAACACATTGGGGAGCAGTGTAGCTCAGTGGTTTGAGGACCTGCTTCCCACATATGAGGTCTGGGTTCAATCCCTGGTACTTCCTTAAAAAAAAAAGAAACACATTATTGTTACTACTATTATTATTATTTGATAATGAGTTGCTTTTTGTTTCTTTTGGAACCATCAGAAAATGCTTTCCTATTGGAAAAAAAATCAAGCTTCATATTTTATCACTCTGACTTTAATATCACTGCAAGTATATGTATAAACTGAAGTAACTCTGGACAAAAACAGTGACATTTTTTTAATGGCACGATGGAAACTTTATGTCTGCTTTACTGTTTCACATCCTGACAGAGACTGACCACCTGCCAAGCTTCCAATTTCCTGCTGGCAAGTAAATAGCAGGAAACATTCCCCCCCTGCCCCCACCGCCTCCTTTTTTCCCTCCCTCCCACCTTCCCTCTTGCTCCCTCAATTTCTCACCCTCACAACTTTTTTTTGCTCTACCCAATTGTCTGTCACTAAATTCTCTTTCTCGGTTTACAGTTTGAACGTGTGCTCTCCCCTCTCTGGAGTCTAAGGCAACTAACTCCTCTGTTTTGCCACTTCATCTTATTATGATTACCATTTAGTTACATCAACATAGGTCACCAGAAAATGGACTCCTTTTCTCATTAGCCTCTGATGATAGGTACATTTATATGAAATTCTTAACAGAGATTGAAACAAGAAAAGTTCCCTATTGGATTAACGTCTTCCATGATTTGCTACATGAATTTCTTCAATATAAAAGCAATGGCTTACAGCATGGGAAATGAATAAAGCATAAGAGCATAGGTATCTATGGATTTTTAACTAGAAAGTACTTTGCTGGGAGTTAATAGTTTGGGGGGGGTGGTAAATGCCACTTTCTTATCCAAATGATTATCATGGGGACACAATTTTATAAATATGACTCTGCTCTCTTGGCCACAGTTCATTGATCCAAGGATTGGCACCTGATCGGACAATCCAAATAATTTATCATAGAATTTTGAATTCGAAAGATAGAGACTGGGGCCACAATCTTTCACAATCTTTCACCCCCACCCCACCCCGGCCAGGATTGTGGAACTCTGGAGCTCTCAGCAGCCAAGTTTTTACCATGTGCACTTGAGACACATCCAAAACTGGTCTGGAAGGAAAGAATGGAATGAACCAGATTCCAGAGAGAGAGAGAGATAAGAGAAAGATGCCATCCACCCTGATTTTCCCGAAGCCCAGCTGCAAATCCATGCTCCTCTAAGCTTGGTTATTCAGATATATTTTACATATCCCCAAAATTCATCAAATACATTTCATATTTTAGTTTAACTATATCTATTACTTGCAACTAAAAGCCATACTGCCTAATATAAATTGAGTGAATTGGTTGATACAATTGTGGTTGTGGAGTCTTTAAAATGTTTCAATTTTTAAAAATGGTATTGGTCATTTTGGCCGATTCATTTATTTCACTTAACTGGGACATTTCACTCTTGAAATAGATGTTTTTTGGGGTCTCTGACAACAACTATCTATTTCTAATGAAAATCATAATACTATTTTTCAATTATCCAGCATAATTTAAAAGGCAATAAAAATTAACATTGCTTAAGCAATGAGCATGCTGATCTTTTTCTTAAATTTTACTTCACAAACATAAAAGTTTAAAAGAGTAAGTATACAGCCTTTGGAGACTGCATCTTGTCATCCAGAGCATTTATAGAGTTATGAAGAGAATATAACCAGCCACTGTTTGAAGTGGTCTAATTATTGTCATTGTTTAGCAATTTTGCCTAGCCCCCTCCTGTCCCAATTTTGCTTCAATTTCTTGGAGATGCCATATGTATATCTCCATGGAACTTGTTATTCTCCATGTGAAATAACCAACAGCAGGCAAGTTATGAAGAGGCCTAAGAATCTTTCAAACTAATATTCTGTCAAAATCAGTTTTTATTTGTTATAGGAAGGATATTGATGAGAATTACTTTGGAATGAGAGTCTCAGAGGTTGTGGAAACTCTCTAGCTCTCTTCAGCATTACATTTCTAAGGAGAGTCTACCTATGGTTCATAAGGGTAGAACTGCTAACTTAAGCTTGCAACAGTGGAAACTAGTTAGAGATGCTGCTGAGATTTAAACTCACATCTCTTCTACCCCCAAGCTCCTACTCTGCTTATTTTGGCACCATTCATTTTGCCAGTTAGCTATTGGAAAACATTCGAGAAATCAGAAACCTCTAGAGGGAGGAAAAAGAAAAGATTCTTCCACAGGCTAGATATTTTGGTTGGGGTGTACAGTCTGCCTGGCGGGACTCAAATGCCTTCTATGGACTGCTGCAGATGAGGACTTACCTGCCCACCTTGCATGTGCTCTGAACCTCAGGGGAACCCCAAAATGCAACAGGCTGGTCAGTATTTCTTAGACTGATTAAAAAATGAGGCTTGCATGAATTAAAAAATTTTTTTTTTTTGGATAGGTATCTACATCTTCCTTTGTAATTTTTAAAAATGATTGCATCTTGTTTCTCTTCACAGAGTAGGTATAATGAAGTAGAATGTTTTAAGTAAAAACCCAGTATAGATGTTCTGGATTCGCTAAATGATGTGTCTCATAACAATATATGTATCTATTATGCTTACTCCTTAACTCACATCACAAGCTATCCTTTCGTTATCAGAACACGCTGGGTCCTCTAGGTTCTTGGCTATGTCGCATAAAAGAATTTAAGAACATGCCAGTTTAATTAGGCCCCTGAAAAGAGTTTATTGAGAAAAGTACACACCCGAGATGTGGATGTGGGCATCCTCCAGGCAGAGAGACGCACCTGGGGTCTGGGGGCTGCCTTTACTAAAGTCCAACTCAAGGCTGCTTTCTCACCAAAGTCAGTGGCCACGTGTTGAAGCCAGATGGTCACTGATCTCTGCCTGGTCTCTCCTTCCTGGGCTTCCTCTTCCTCTTGAGGCTCCGTGGGTCCAGCTTCTTCTGATCTCAGCTGCAGGCTGGCACAGGGCTCGTCTCTCAAGGCTTCCTCTCTCTCCTGGTGTAGGGCTCATTTCTCTCCAGCTTCTGTATCAGTCTCAGTTGTTCTGCTCTCTTCCCAAAGTCAGCTGTAAGCTATCAGTCAAATGACTCATCTCTCCCTGGGGCCCCAGGATAAAAAACGATGGAACTCTCTCTCTCTTCCCATATGTCTCCTTGAGTGAGTGCCCGTTTATATTGGCCCACCACAGAGTCATGCCTTACTGATGTGGCTGAATCAAAACCCTAATCTTAACAGATAATTTAATCAAGACCCCCCTCATCTGAATCCAATATAATCAAAGAGTATCACACCCGGAAGAATAAATTAGTTAACAAACATAATCATCCTCTTTTTGGGATTCATAAAATAATCTCAAACTGCCGCAAATATCTAAAAATTGTTGACAACACTGTGTTGCTTCCCAGGCTAGCTTGAAATGGAAAGTATCAGTAGAGGTTTGGGCTTTGAATACAGGGGAAGGTCAAACTACCAGAGAAGAGTAGGGAGCACCAGCACTACCTACTATCTCAGTGAGTCCCTTTTACTCTGACTTCTCAAGGAAAGGCATCCTCTGAAGTTAGGTTCTGAACAATATACAAAGGCCAACCCTTTGCCAAAACGCCAGAAGTAAATATTTTCCTAGATATCATTGTGTAAAATCATTCCCGCCCTTGCTGTGGAATCAGTGACATTATCTTTAGCTGCTCACAGCAGTTGTGGGAATAGTTGTGGGGCATTGACAAATGAAAAGAAATAAGATGACTCCAGCCATGCCTCCTACTTCATACCACCAAACTACACCCCTACCCGCTTCAGGATTGGACTTCATAGTGACTTCCACGAAAACAGGCAAAAGAAAGCTTGCCAAAATGCTATTCCCTTTTTGATTGTGTGGGAAACAGTACATGGCTAACAGCTTTTCTTTTCGGTGGGGAGACTTAGCTAACATGCCACCCTTTCACTCTGCTCTGCTATGTCTGTCCAGCGCACCCCGATTGCTTTCTTCCTGCCCTGTGTACCCCTTAACCCATAAATAAGTCTCACTTTGTTGGCAACAATTATATAAATTTCATCTGTGCCCTCTAAACCAATTTAAGACTTTCCTGCTTCTGAAGTAAAACAAATCAATTTGTGTACTATTGAACAAATTACATATCATTATGTTAGGTAATAGAAGGCAAACAGTAGGTGAATTCAGAAGATAGAACCAATAAATAAAAACAGAGAGATAAAATAAAGAAAAAGATAAATATCTGCTTATTAAGAGACAATGCATTCCTTTTTTCCTTTCAGGATTCCAAAATAAGATTAAGATCCTAATGCACTCCAAAATTTGAGTAACCCTGGTTAGATTATCATAGATCTTTGAGCTGGAAAGGACCCTTTAAATATTCTTCAGTCAAATTTGTTCTCAATGCAAGGATCTCTTCTTATATATCATCCTTGGAAAGTGACTGCTCAGATTCTGTGTAAATAATTCCATTGACCAGAAACTCCTTAAATGAAGCAGGCTACTTTGTGTTCAGAGAGTTTTAATTGTTTTCGTTATACTTTATCCACTGTTTCCAGCCTTGCCCTCAAAGGGTCTTGGTGTTCAAACTGCAGAATAAGGATACCTGGGAATACATAAGGACTTTTCCAGGGAGTTCTAGAGTAGAGTCAATTTAAGGAAGCCATTTTCCAGATCTTCAGCTGCCATAAATACTCTTCCCCAAAGCTGAACTGTAGAAAAGATCATCCCCTCCTTTACATCTGCTTTCTCTAACTTTACATGACAGACCTCTTACTCAGCCTTAACGATGGAGCATTGCTCCAGTGTGCAAAAAATCTGGACAACAAGCAAAAAGACAGTTTCAAAATGTGCAGTTCCTGAGAGAATGACCGTGGAAGAAAAGCAAACAGAGCTTCAGGAAGAATTATTAAAGAGAGCAGTGCCTTATTTTATGCAGACAACAAACTCATAGTGAAACTCTATGCCTCTATCTATCATCTGTCCATCTGTCTGTCTGTCTATCAATCTATTCATCCATCCATTAATATACGTATGAATTAGAATTCAGAAGTGAGGTGGTTGTCATATGAATACATATTAACGTATTTATTTGAATTAGAAAATTAGGTCAGATATTTTTTCTAACAGAAAGTAAATGTAATTTGACTGATTTGTTTGACCACGAAGACTGGCTTTGCCAATTATATTATACAGCAGGCAGTTTCCTTTAATTAAATGAGAAAGTCTGCACTACAAGGTTTTGATAAAATATATTTAATGAACAGAGACAATATGGTATATGCAGTAAATTACATCCTTTGAACTTATGATTAAATTGTTTGGAGGACAAATTAAAAATATGCAAGGAGTACATGTCTTTTAAAAATTCTTTTGCGTATATAGGACCAAAAATCCTTAAAGAGCACTTGTAAAGAAACACGGAATGACAGACTCCCTTATTCATGGGACAGTTCTCTGAATACCTGAAGACAACTCTCTTTTGTCCCCTAACACCACTTATTCACCATTTAAATCTTGCTGATGACCTCAGCCAGAAGAATTCACGATGGATATTCAAGGGCATCACTGAGGTGGCAAGGAATTAGTGAGTCTAGCAAAACTTAGGTCTGACTTCCCTGAGCTCCATCTCTCATTCTGACATATTCCTCATGATATACTCAGGCTCAGCCACTGGCTTGTCAAATGCTGCCCATACCACAAGCAGTCAACAAAAGCCTATAGCAACACAACACCCTCTTCTTCTAATAAGCGAACAAGTACCTTGAACGTAATTTCTTACCCTAACTCTGGCAAATCTCATGTATTAGGAGGAGTTATGGCAGCCTCAAGACATCATCTAAAAGTAAAAGATGGCCAATGGGAATGTTAACCTTCTGGGGTCCAGAATTCTGTGCCAAGCAACAGAAGGGGAAAAAAGGCTTAGGATGATTTTTGGGGGGATAGCAATTGAAGCTGGTGGCAAGAGTAGTCCAGAATTCTCTAGGAACCACCGATAGGAGTTTCCTTAGTTACAAGTGACACTGGCTACAAACACATGCCTTTGGGCTACCTGTAATTTCTACCTAGAACATGCCTCTCCCAGATATCCACAGAGCTTTTTTATGGTATATGACATTTATGATTTGCTCAGATATCAGATAATCAGAGCAGCCTTTCCTAGTGTTCCTATCTAAAATAGCACCTTCTGTCCCACTCTCAATCTATTTACCCTACTTTATTTTTCTTCACAGTACTTATTACTTCTTGACAGATTTTTAAATCTATTGCCTATTTCCCCTCCCTAGAATGTAAGCTCCATGGGAACTGGGTCTTTGTTTGTTTTTCCTGTGTTTGTTTTTCCCTTTGATGTACATACAGAGCTTAGAAAAGCACTTGGACACTTGGCAGGCACTCATATATTTGTTGAGTGGATAAAATTCAACAGCCCATTTTCGCACTACCACTTTTCGATTAATCTGAATTATTCTTTCAATATGTGTAGCTTCCTATCTAGTGTGTGATCAATAATTCAAGAAGTTATGTAATAGGAAATCCAGACCTCTCACACTAACCAAAAAAATTAACAATTCTCTCCATTCTCAAAGCCTTTCTTTCCAGGATGTGCTATGATTTCTAATATTTTTGTTCTTGTTTCTAGAGTCCAGAAATAGCAAAGAGGAGCTCATTTCAATGAAAGCTTAGAAGATATATAATACCACATATTTAATAATGATGTGAATGTTTGAATTGTCTTTATACATTTTCAGATCTTCAGAAATAAATTTTAATTTTTTTCAAGTTTTTAACATTGAAATGCATTCATATTTGGAAAATGTATCACCATGTAAAATGTTTACTTTCTATCATATTTTAACTCCTGTTCATATATGTATATAAATGTATATCATCTATTGATGTCAGTTGTTTCTATGTCAGTCATAAAAACATGAAATTGTTCTTTTATTATATTATTTTTAGGTACAATTTTTTAACTCAATTTTGATACTATTGCTTTTTCCTTTCATCCTTCAAACCTTATGCTATTTCTTTTTTCCTGCCTTAGAGTCATTCCAGCTTGAAGCTAGTTGAATGCCAAACCAATAATGATCGCTGTAAGCATCTTTCATGTTCCACATTTTCCTTTTATGTTTAATAAGAAATGACTCCAAAGGATAACTCCCTTCCACTAACAGCCCCAAAACCACAGGCAGCAGATTTCAGAAGTTTGTCACAATTAAACTTCCCAGGACTTGATCATCTGGGGTATCGACCATACTCCCTACCCTAACTGAAACTTTTTCTTGCAATCAATTACCATTGAGTCACCATTTCCAGACTTCCTTCTGTTGTAAAGGAATATGTGCAAATGCACACTTTTCTCTCCTTTCTGAAAAAATAAAGTCCAGTCATTTAAAAAATGTGTTCTGCCATTAAAAAAAGAAAGACAGTGCTTTGAATAGCTTGAAAACTACAATGAAACAAAAAGGGAGCACATCCAAAGAACCCATTCACAGGGGGCTCTGTACAGGCTCTCAGACAGGGGTGGACGCTGTTCTAGCCTCATCATTTGAAACAAGCCCTCATGTTGTTGTTTTTTCCCCACGTTATAAACTTTATTCAAAACCATATTTGTCAAAATTTTTACAGCACAGCAGAAGTCAAAATGTATTAAATGAGACATGAAGCTATTCATACTTAGAGTACAAGTTCTGTCCTAGGGGTATTACTATTATTAAGTTCTTCTCTTTATATGAATACTTAAGTAAATTCAACTGATAGATTACCTTATAG